>MJUU01057092.1:628-16883 GCA_002080025.1 Modiolus philippinarum | reverse complement strand
GGTTCCTGAGAAAAATGTGACAAAAATTTTCAAGACAGGAAAAATATTTTAAGTTCTGTCAAATAGGAAGTGGGCATGTGAGAGATCCCAAACTCTGTTACATGGTATAGGTCTCCATATTGATACTCAATGCAGAACACTGGGATATGTGGTTCTGAAAAAAATGTGACAAATTTTTTGTGATGCAGATCTGCAAAAAATATTCGAAGTTCTGTCAAACAGGAAGTGGACATGCAAGAGATCCCAGATTCTATTACATATCAAAGGTCCTCATACTGATACTCCAAGCCAAATTGCAGACGGCTGAAATATGCGGTTCCTGAGCAAAACGTGACAGAAATTTTCAAGACCCAAAAAATATTCCAAGTTCTGTCAAACAGGAAGTGGGTATACAAGTGATTCCAAACTCTGTTACATGGTGTAGGACAACTTCCATGAATGTATGTTGCTAATGTGACTTTGTCCGTCAATTTTTTTACCCCTGAATTTCTTATAGAAATAAAGAATAAAACCATATGGATTTTAGATTATGTTGTGAATTTATATCATAAAAATCACATAGAATGTTTCCTTCATGATTGAAACGAATTATTAAAGCAAAAAATAAAAATGTTTGTCAGAATTGACAGAATTTTTGACGGACACAACTCACTTCTACAAATACTCCCTAAATTCAGCAGTGAATAAAACACAAGTTATTAATTGATTGTACCCTATCAAGGTATACCGTGTTTTAGTAGGTCAAAGCTTATGTAAACAAAATAACTTTGTGGACAGCAGGAACTAATTGAAAAGATTAAAAAACAGGTAATGGTGCGAATGCAAAATTCTGTCCGTCAGATTTTGTCACGTTTGGATCACCTTGTTTTGGAGCCATATTGTTATTTCAAATCAAATTTGAATAATATCCTTCAAAAATGTAATACAGTGGATTCCTTTTAATTGCATACCTTATTTGTCAGGAAAAAATATGCAATTAACAGGAATATTCTATTAAGAGGAGTTTTCAATCTTGCTGTAAAACCATGTCAATTAACTTGAAAATTGTCAAATGATGAGTTAATCATTAAACAAACACATAGATTACAGTCTGTTTTTACAAAATTATTAATTGATTTCACATTTCATAATTAGATATCTCATTTTAATTAGTTTTTCAGAATAATTTGCTAAAAAATATATACTTTTAATGTTAAATTTCACAAAACATGTCTTGATTTGAAAATGAAACTATTCAATTAACAGGAATTTCTTAACTATTCAATATGCAATTAAAAGGAATGAATAATATAGAAGCATATAGTAAATGGTTTTGTGCAGCAGAATTGTATGCAATTAAGAGAAATATTCTATTAAGAGGTATGCAATTAAATGGAGTTGACTGTATGTAAAATATCTAATTCGTATGACACGGTAATTTTTTCCAACAAAACTGCCAAACATCATCTTTGAAATGTTGAGAACGTGAATTCCGTCAAAATGTCCCTGTGACGTTATACACATCCGCCCGTCAATGTTTTTATTATTTCGTGCCGATTAAAGCCTTTTAGTGACAAATATTCCAAGTCGAAGATGCGCTTTATTACTTCAATATGGCAGGCTTGTGGGCAGACTAGGTAGAACGGTGAAAAAATGATTCAAATGCTGTCTGTCAAACATTTTCGCGGATCAGGAACGTTCGCATCAAAAAAGATTGAAACACGAGTCAGCGGTTTTATTGTTTTTATCAACTTTTATACAATCAAACTGGATTTTGATGTCAGGGATGTCAATTTATGCCAATTGGTCACGCTTTTTACCATTTGTAACCACGTTTGATACGTTTTCTGGGCTTTTGTGTCTCTATCGTCACAAGTTGACGGACTTCATGTGTCATACGTGACATTTTATGGACTTATTGTTGGGGACGTTGCATAAAGAAACTACTTCTGAAAAATGTAACAAGAATTATTGTTTTTTATGGAATTTTAGACAGGTAAAAGTGTATCGCTCACCTGGACCATGGCTGCCATAGATAAAAGGCATTTCCAATAGGAAAAATGAAAAATAACATTTAGCAGAATACTTTTTTTTCTAAAATTACAGTATTCTTGTTTGGTTTCCATGGCAACCGAAAGATCCACCATCCATTACAACCCATAACAGAACACCATTCAAAAACAATTTGGGCAGGGGTTCCCCTTATAAGTAAAGTAATACATAGAGCCGAAATTAAAACAAACAGACCACTTTTCAAATAAAAATTCAAAAATTTGGGCAGAGGTTCCCCTAAAAATCAATAGGGCCAATGTAAAAACTATGTTCCAGATGGGGGCCATCTTGGATGAGGTACGGACCTACCAGATACATTTTTTGGAAGGGTCCATCCAAGGACAGTTGTGACTAAGTTTGGTTATAATTGGACAGGTAGTTTCTGAGAAGAAGATCTTTGAATGTCTTTTCCATAGGGTCCAATGTTAAAACTATGTTCCCAGCTGGCGGCCATCTTGGATTAGGTACGGACCTGTCAGATACCTTTTTTGGAAGGGACCATCTAAGGACCATTGTGACTAAGTTTGGTTATAATTGGACTGGTAGTTTCTGAGAAGATCTTTGAATGTCTTTTCCAAAGGATCCAATGTTAAAACTATGTTCCCCGCTGGCAGCCATCTTGGATTAGGTACGGACCTGCTGGATACCTTTTTTGGAAAAGACCATCTAAGGACCCTTGTGACTAAGTTTGGTTATAATTGGACTGGTAGTTTCTGAGAAGAAGATCTTTGAATATGTTTACCCATATGGTCCAATGTTAAAACTATGTTCCCCGCTGGCGGCCATCTTGGATTAGGTACGGACCTGCCGGATACCTTTTTTGGAAGGGACCATCTAAGGACCATTGTGACTAAGTTTTGTTATAATTGGACAGGTAGTTTCTGAGAAGAAGATCTTTGAATGTGTTTACCCATAGGGTCCAATGTTAAAACTATGTTCCCAGCTGGCGGCCATCTTGGATTAGGTACGGAACTGTTTGATACCTTTTTTGGAAGGGACCATCTAAGGACCATAGTGACTAAGTATGGTTATAATTGGACTGGTAGTTTCTTAGAAGAAGATCTTTGAATGTGTTTACCCATAGGGTCCAATGTTAAAACTATGTTCCTAGCTGGTGGCCATCTTGGATTAGGTACGGAACTGTCGGATACCTTTTTTGGAAGGGACCATCTAAGGACCATAGTTACTAAGTATGGTTATAATTGGACTGGTAGTTTCTTAGAAGAAGATCTTTGAATGTCTTTTCCATAGGGTCCAATGTTAAAACTATGTTCTCCGCTGGCGGCCATCTTGGATTAGGTACCGACCTGCCGGATACCTTTTTTGGAAGGGACCATCTAAAGACCATTGTGACTAAGTTAGGTTATAATTGGACTTATAGTTTCTGAGAAAAAGATTTTTGAATGTCTTTTCCTTAGGGTCCAATGTTAAAACTATGTTCCCTGCTGGCGGCCATCTTGGATTAGGTACGGACCTGCCGGATACCTTTTTTGGAAGGGACCATCTAAGGACCATTGTGACTAGGTTTGGTTGAGAACAGACAAGCTGTGTCACCCCTCCCCCTCATTCAATTCTAATGGAGAAAACAGTCGGTGCAAAATATTTTTCAGGTACTACTGTCAGAGTATTTGAAAAAAAGAAT
The DNA here is from genome assembly GCA_002080025.1 of Modiolus philippinarum. Lineage (NCBI taxonomy): Eukaryota > Metazoa > Mollusca > Bivalvia > Mytilida > Modiolidae > Modiolus > Modiolus philippinarum. The sequence goes on along the minus strand of MJUU01057092.1, from coordinate 13,210 downwards.
GTCATTAATCAGAAGAAACAACCCAAATGGACTGGCAATATATGGATAACACATACATTGTATTATATAAATACAGAAATAGCATTTAAATGCCCAAACAAGAGGGAAACCATCAAATATCAGGAGAATCATCAGATAAGCCATGAAGGCAAGTATGATCTGCTCCACATATTGCACCCATCAGAGTTAGCAACAACATTGTAAAAAATTTGTACAGCATCAATGGATTAATGCCATTTTCTAGCCCTAAGCCTCGATGGTACAGTCAGGTGACCCTTAGCTTATTGGAGTCTTGAGGGTACGTCTCCATTATCCACAACTCCTGATCAAATGCTTTGTATTTTTTACCTTTTTTTCAGATTCTACACATTTTTGGACTTTTGTCATTTTAGTTTATTTGAGTTTAGGATATGTCTCCATTTCCACAACTCCTCCTAAACAACTTAATATTGTTCAACCAAAATTTGCAGGAATGTTTTAATGTATATTGCAGATGTGCATCATGTATTTTGTTTTCCTTTCTTTTCATTTGATTCCAGAATTCCGTATGATCATTGAACTTGCTCTGTAGGTTATCGAGTCTTATAGTATGCCTCCCTATCCTCAACTCTGGTACAGCTCTGTATTTTTCTATCAAACTATGAGGAATGCACGCTTCAGTATATAATGTATGTAGATGTGCAACATGGACTTCATAATTCTATTTCAAACACAGGAATTCTTAAATATTTATAGTGCAGGCGACACATGATTTGTGGAACACCCATGCATTTTATTTTCATGCTGCTGTTGAGCACATTTGGCACAGCCAGCACAACATTTGTTACATTTGACATAACTATTTCCGTCAATAGATGACATTAGACACGATATGATCCGTCAGCTGGTGACATTAGACACAATCTTATTTTCAAGTGTGATCTATTAAGATACAATGTTTTCTGAAATAATACTGTTAAAATACTCTATAATAGATGACTTGGTTGACCTGAGAAATAATTACAGTTAATAACAGAACTTTAAATTAACCTTTTGCGCTGTGTTCTGTCAGTGTGTGACATTAGACACGATACATTCCGTCAAATGGTGACATTAGACACAAAATGTTCCGTCAAAGGGTGACATTAGACACAATGTTTTCTGCAATAATTACTTTAATTTAATTCAAAACGAATGACTTTGTTAATTTTAGAAATAATCGATGTCAATTAGAGAACATTAAATCAATTTTGTATTCTAACATTTCAGGAATAAAGCAAGATATGCTATTTTTCTTGTTCCTAATGTCACGTTGTCCGTCAAAAAATTGGTGACATTAGCAATATTTTTAAAAGACAAAAACATCGTAATTCTATATATGCCCCTGTTAAAACAATCATTCCAAATAGTATATATGATCCTACTGAACCTAATTAGCGACAAAAATAAACAGAAATAACGACTTAATTTTTCAAGTCAAAAGTGAACTTTTTATGTGGTCTTGTATGGAAGTTGTCGTAGGTCCCATACTGATACTCCATGCCAAAGTGCAGGATACATGGTTCCTGAGGAAAATGTGACACAAATTTTTTGTGACGCCAACGACAGATAGTGATCCCTATATGTCACCACTGCGAGAACACAGGCGACACAACAAATATGGGTTGATAATTAACAAACATATCTTCAGCCTGTGTAGGCATCTTCCGTTTCTTTAACTCATTATTTATCTGCCTCTCCAGAAATTACCTTCAGCTTTCCTTAGAAGTGTTGGCTGATTCATAATTAAACTGAAACCCATTTGAATGTCTAGAACATAGAAAACAGCCACAGCCTGTTAAGCTCACCTCCTTGAGCAGCATTGTAACATGTTAAACATTTAAGTAAACAGGAATTGACTAAAATCATTCCTTTTCACGAATTCATGCATAAAATGTAGGTCACAGACTGCATATGTCATCTCAAAATGCATCATACATACCAATATGGTTGATGTGGGACATGTCAGTATGCAGAAATGGACTTTCATCTTTCTACCTAACCAAGTCACTCATGCATAAAATGTAGGTCACAGACAGCATCCAAATCATGCAATGTTGTTGTCATCCCAAAATCCATCATGCATATCAATATGGTTGATCATTCTACCTAATCAAGTCCCTCATGCATAAAATGTAGGTCATAGACATCACCGAAGCATGCATTGTTGTTGTCATCCCAAAATGCATCACACATAGATACCAATATGGTTGATGTGGAACATGTCAGTAAGCAGGAATGGACTTAAACCATTTGTCCTAATCAGACGTGGACACAGATGCTGACGCCGACACTAGAGCATCACATAAGCCCCCCCCCTCACTTCCTGAGGTGAGCTAAAAATGCAAACATACCTATGGAAAAAGAGGAAAACCGTTCAATATGGCAAAGTTATTCAGCCAGCTCTGGTCTAGTTGATGGAAAAAATTGTGGGCCCATAGTTTTTTTACCTTAAAGGCCCAAGTTCTAGTCTCTGTGAAGGGCAGGCAACATGTGATGTCTTTCAAAAATTTACTAGATGTAGGATATAACAAGTTACCTCTGAAATCCTCTCTTCATTAACATAAGTACCATTCTGACTTCCTTTGTCTTGTATTGTATAAATCTGTTGTTTGGCATTGTACCTGATTTCTGCATGTACCTATAAACATATATAAGATAACAATATTTTATTAAAGAAATTAAAAACATGGCCATCATGCTTTATTGGAATTTAAAGACAAGCTCAAGTTGTTTTTGTGAACATTTTATCCCAACCTTTGGCAAGGGTTAAGATATTCAAAAAGAACAAGAGCCCATTTTTATATATAGCATATCCTTCTGGATCAAGTGGATTACCATATTTCTCCAGTTTGAGATAGTTATATTTGTGATTTTCAACATGCGAGCTTTAGTGAGCATGTCAAAATCAGAAATTTAACTATCGAGAATGGAGAAATATCGTAATCCACTAGCAAACGGAAGGATATATTGTTTCTCCAATGACTTTTACTGTGTTTCAGGTGCAGATTCAATGGTTCAGCACGGCTGTTAACATTGGTCTAGCTATCTCAAAGCCTAGTAACGATGACGTCAAAAATAGACTTTATGAATGAAACATTGCGGGAAATATCACACAAAAATTTACACCCCCTGATTCGTTTAACTTACCCACACGAACGATATACGAACAAATGAAAAACGATGTATGAACGCACGATAAACGATGCACGAACGCACGACAAACGAACGAACGAAAGGTAATACGCATGCCAGTATCATCTAAACAAACGATTCATATCGTGTACACGAACGAATGCTGTAATCGTGCGTGCAGACAAACGAACGCTCTTATCGTGCAAACGATCGAACGCTCTAATCATATGTACAAACGAATGCTCTAATTGTGTGTACAAACGAACGTTTTTATCTAATGTGCCACTGGTTTATTACTTCACATTGGACAGCAACCTATGTATGAATGGAATTTCACCGGCTTTTGACTAAAATATCTATTAAAAGCTAATTATATGGAACGTCTGATACATTTTGAATTTGTGGTGGTCCAGCATGAAAAAATCACTAATGTAATAGTATGGATAGTAACATAAAAGGTTGATCTAATTTTTATTTATTTATTTTCTGTGCAACAATTACAAAAAAAAAATGAAAATAGAAATGGAAAAAAAAAGAAACTTCACGGTCACTAATTGCTTATCCGTTACCGTTATCTTTGTGCAGCTATATCTGAATTTCGAACTATGTGATTCAATAGGCTACCTTAGAAAATAACTCATTTTAGTACTTAATACAGCTTTTGGCAGCTGCCACAAAAAATCCTACACTTTGGGTTTTCAGAAAGAACAGTATTGTAATTTTTTATGATTATATATTCAAGCCCTGTGTACACCAACCGTCCGGATGGAAGGAACAAGTATTTTTGTCTTCAACTGTGTGATTTATTCCTTGTACCGTGTGTATCCTTATAGATATTTGCTTGTGTATCAATCTGATAGCGAGTTTGTATTTGACAAATGCAAGACAGTAGTTTGACCGGGTGTTTTTTTAACCGAATCACACAGTCTCTGTTTCTAGGGAAATAGCTTCGTATTTCACATAGATGCGTAGTTGCTGATATTTCCATATTTCATATTTCAACGATAAACAATAGATATAACAAAAATATATTTCATAAAAATACTATAAATATTAGAAATTGATTGACAGGAAGGAAAGAAACTTATGTTATCCAATAAAATGACTTTTTACAATTTTATCCAAAAAAAGTTATTTGGCTTAAAGTCGGATTATCCTTTTTGATAAACATTGTCTGTTTTGGTTTGACAGATAAACAATAATTGATAATTAAAAAGGATCTTTGTGACACAACTTTTTGAAACATTTTAGCCGAAAATATTTACGGTTTGATAAAAATAAACAATATTTGTGTAAAAAATCGCTACTTTGTCTATCAAAATAGGATATACGAATGAAATCGACAAAACATGAAAGAAATAAACATCTATAAATAATAATTCTTTACAGTAAAATGAAACGAACAAAATATAATTAAAACTTTAGATTAAAATATAAAATCTATTTCAATTTACGGAAGGACAAAATGATACGGTCATATTTCCTATTCCTATTCCTGGCAAAATACATTTCTCAAAACGATGAAAAACTTTTTAACATACTAGATTTTCACATATACATGTATACATGCGCAATGCATACAATACATACAACGAGATTAACTTGCAAAACAATTCACGAAATGTTAGCTTTTCAAATTCGACTGACGAAATCTCACTTCGGATATATAAATATAATTCGAAAACAGCATATCTGAATGTCTTCTTCCGTTAGAATCAAGAACAAAAAATTTGTATTTTTATTGTCAACGCCTGTATATTTGCTCCACCTAAGACAGTTTCTACTAGAGAAATTTCATAATACTTGCAAATCATTTTAATCTTCCATTTGCAATTAAAATTGTTTCAACGGGAAAATTTTCTGTACATAACGTTTTATTCTTCGGGACAAATATTGTTATGATGGAACTTCTCTCGTGACATTGTGTTTTTATTCGTGGTATTCCTTCAACAGGTTTGACAATTTGTGGAGATGAGGTATGATTTACGAAATCCGACTCGCAGAACTGAAGTTAACATAAATTGCAAAGACGATGTATGCTATTTTTTTGCAAATTCGTGGAAATGAAGTGCCGCCAAAATCTACTTAAACATACTGACGAAACATGTGTACACAATATAAACAGGTGTTCTATCTTTTATTACATTTTGTTAATTTTGTCAGTTTTTTCCTGTGTCTTGTTGATTTTCTCAGTGTCATTTATGCAATTCAGTAAAATAAATTGTGTAATTGCAAAGTCGCCAACACACAGTTTATGAATTCTTTTAATTACCACAAACCCCTGTATTTTACTCATCCTCGCTCAAGTTTATTGATCTGTCACCTTTTCAAAGGGGTTAAAAATATAAAGTTTTCTGTGTTTATTTCATGACAGCAACGAACTTTTTTTTTTAAATTGTGCGAACCATGTCAAAGACAGATTTATTTGTTTTTCACAAAGATTGTTCATAGATAAGATTGTTTATAGATATGTTGTTGTAACGGGCATTTTATCCATGGAAAAAACACCAAGGAAAGTGCATGATTGATTCAGTTAAGAAGGTTATCTGGTAATACCATGTTTGAACCTGCATGGCAGAACGGGAAGTTCCGAAAATGGATGCGTATATGTGTAAACAAAGTACGAAATTACTCAAATTTATATTCTGCATTTGACCATTCCAACAACTTATGTCTCAGGATTCTCTCATCAGTGCAGATAATATCAAATATCGAAATCCATACACAAAGTTATTTTAAAGTGTGAAAACAGTAATGTAATAAAGGGCTACGCCGAGCGCAGCATGATACGACCGCAGCATGTCGACCACTGAAATTTTAACAAAAGTAGTTCAAAGTTAATGTGGACACAGTAAAGAGATTGACACAATAATTAGATGGACACAAAAAGAAGCTTGACACAATTATTAGCTAGGAACAAAATAGGGAAAAATTCAACCCTTTTGATCACTTATTGATGAAAAAAACGTAAGAGCTATGCAAAATATGTACTATCAACTAAAACTTTACATCCATAGAAATTCAAAAAAAAAAAAAATTCCATCGAAATCTGATGAAAAATAAATTTTGACATATTAAGAAAAATTGCAATTTTGGACCCTTTGGCCCCTTGTAGCATGGAAACGCTAAGAGCCACGCCAAATCCGTTGCCATATCCCTGAAAGCTTAGATCAAGAGGAATCCAAAGAAAAAAATCCCATTGAAATCCGATGAAAAATAAAAATTCTACATAATCCGCAAATTCGCAATTTTGGCCCCGTTCGGCCCTCATAGCTGGGAAAGGAAACAAGTTATCAAAAATCTAATAGCTGAGCGCCATATTAATTTTTCACAAGGAATCCATTAAAAAAAACTGCATCAAAATCGGACTTAAAATAAAAAAATTATTTTTTTGGAGATTTGCCCCTGTTGGGCCCCATTTATCTCGTGGGCGGTACATGCTACGTTAAATCTGTTGGCATACTCCAGAATGGAAATTTCCTCAGGAGCACACTGAAAGAAACCCCATAAAAATCCGATTAATAATAAAGATTCTAAAGACAAACATGTGAAAACACCCAATTTAACCCTTTTTGGCCCCTTTTTTAAAAACGGGTGGGGCAACAATGACCAAAACTCAGCCAAACCTTCCTTTTGTACCAAAGAACATTATGTTAAAATTTCATAAGGATTGATCTACTGGAACTAAAGTTATTGACCAAAAACTAAAGTGTCTACAGACGACGACGACGACAACGACAACGACAACGACGCCGACGACAACGACGACGACGACGACGATGACAGCACCATACCAATATACGACCGCAAAAATTTTTGCGGTCGTATAAAAATATACTGGTGCTTCACCTGTGACGTTTTTTTCTTATTTTCTTTTCTTTTTTTAATAAACGGGGGATTTTCATTTCATATAGTTATTCAGTTGACAAAAAAGCGGGTTGCAATAATACGCTCTGGGGTAAATGAAATATACAAAAGTACATGTACAAAAAATGTACACAACACAACATATAGAAATTTTGTGACAGTAAGTATGCTTCGGCCAAAGTGGACTTCATTTTCGTAATTATATATTTGCTTTTAAAAGAAGTCAAAAGTTTCTAACTGCTGACTAAAGTATGGAATTCGGCTTCCTGAATGGTTAATATTACCTGGGACTAGTGTAACTGTTATATTGTATATTAGTCCCAGATATTACATAAAATCTGTATTATGTTATTATTGACGTAAATAGTTTGTTTCTAAGAAGTTTTTTGTTTATAAATTTTAAACGTTGACCGAACATGCATATGGTGTTGTTTGGTGTTTGATATCGTGAACAGTCTCTTAAAGACGTCAAGTTTTTTATATGAAGCCTTGCAGGTAAATTCAGGCGACCTATTCAGAAGGTGAATCTTTAACGTGAAGGTACAAAAGTGTGATCAAAGTAAATAAAAATTTGAACTACATTGTATAGACGAATGGAGAAAGTAACTATAAATAATGTACTGCTAAATCATCGGTGCACGATAACGGGGTTTGTGATGATGAACTAACGCACAAACGAATGCACGATACTAGCGTTCGTGCAGACGAACGAACGATAGCGGCGTTCGTCCAGACGAACGAGTAAGTATTTTACAGTAACCAATTAAATTTAATCATTTGGTTTTCAATCGTTTGATTCCTTGCACGAACGAACGAACGCGTTTATCGTGCAGACGAACCATCAACGCAAACCAACGGAAAACGATACACAAACGAACCAAAAACGATACACGAACGAACGGAAAACGAAAAACGAACGATAAAAAAGACAAGTTAAACGAATCAGGGGGTGTAACCAACATGTGGATTAAAGATAATATGCATTATTAACCAATTGGTTTAACACGCTAAGAATTGGAGAAATGGCATTAAAACATTTGTTGGACATGGTTTATTTTGATTCTTATTTTTCACTGAAGCATACTGTTTGATTCATCAAAAGTTTGCTTAGATAAGCACTTACATATTGATACAAAGCTTGCAAGAGAACAATAAAAACTTACTTTTTATTTTATTTCGTGGTCATTCATTTGACAGAAATTCCTCTATTTTTTCAATAATCTCAAATTTGACTTTTCAAAGGACACTGCTTATGAACAGGACATTAGGATTTTAATCATGATGTCATTATATTGAAAAATACATGCTTTCAAACGACACTTCTTACAAAGCGTACATTACAATTTTGAAGATGACCTCATTAAGCTGAACATACATCATGTCCCAAATTTATTCCTTGATATGCACATAGGAGATAAAATAACATTTCTCAATAATATCGTATGAAAGAAATCATTAAATATTTCGCAGAGAACAAATATTGTAATTTTTTGCGACAAATAAATGATCTAAATCTGATGTAAACAAGTATGTTTTGAGCAAAAATTTCTATTGTAAATTATTTCTTTAGGTATCTATAAATACATATGATATTCACATGTTTCATTATCAGGGTTCCCTATGCCTACATCATCCAACTCATCCTTAAAGTAATCATATTTTAGCTTTGTACTGTCTAGAAATTAATAAGCGGGTAATTTTTTGGTCACTTTATACATGTCTTTCCCTTATACAATTTTCTATTAGCGAAAATTGATGACTGCTAAAATTTAATACCCATCTTCGGGGAACAAATCGTGAAATTTGGCAACTGCGAAAATTACCCACTATACGGCATTAGGAAAATTATAAATGCCAAAAATGACATTGAAAATGTAAAACACTGTGTATGCCGCCACATAAGAAACTTGAAACCCCAAATTTACAAAATGTGCAAATGATTGACTTTGTGTGCATTATGGATTCCAATTACTGTCTCATACATTGGAGAAATAAGCTTCACAAAAGAAAATTTTGGACATTTGTTTAAACATATTTATTCAAGTAATTACCAACAAATACATATTGATACATTTGAAATACAAAAGATTATAATAGGATTCGGAAACAATTGGACATTGGAATTTCTATAAGGGCAATAGAAGTCGAGTCTACTACTACAAAATTAAATATTGAATCAAAATGGTGTTGCAATATTGTCTAGTACAGATGGTAACTTACAATGATATAAAATTTAAATGAAATCATAGTAGTGGCATCCACAAGATCTGCCACTAGGGAGAGAACAAGTCTCCTGAAATTTCCCGCCAAATCTATTCTAAATACAAACCCCTGAGTTTTACATAAGGTCATTAGAGGAACAAGTTTCTAAAACTTATACACCTTAATTATGAAATTTCTCAGATCTTGAAATAAATTCTAAATTTTTTAAAAACTCGGCAAGCTTGGGGCTTTCAAACATTTGCAAAATTAAATCAAACTAAAACTTGTTTTTGAATGCGTAAAATGTTGAACATGTAAAAGGCAATTGATGTACATGTATTTGACACTTAACACTTAAGGCTTTATCAGAACACAGGATATAACTGAAAAACATTTGCTTAGTCACAAAATAATTAATTTAATTTTTACTGGATGTCCTATACCATTTTTGTGTGCAGATCTACTTGTTTAGTAAATATTTTCTCCCAAAAAGGTCTATTGCTCAGTACATAATTAAGGTGCAGTATGTTTTTAACTCTGTATATATGTTCCAGACCATACATGTATTTGGACCGTATGCGTACGGTCCACACCGTATGAGTATACTCATATGGTCTGACCGTACGCGTATGGTCGGACCATACGCGTACGGTCAGACCATATGAGTATATGTGTACGGTCTGCTATGAGCTGGACAATACACGTATATTTAGACCGTATGAGTACAAAGATAATTCCTAAAGGTTCCATGGAACCTGGTGTCTCGCCTGCTCACTCCGCTTTCATTAAAATTTGGCCTATATTAAGATGTGGTTACTAAAATTCTAAGAAATAACTGGTCTTTGAGAAAATCAGGAAATTTACCAAAATTGAAACCAATAATTTTTGAAATCTAACCATTGGAAATATTAGCTTTGACAAAAATTCATCGAAAAAGCATGGTTGCTAACAAGAATTTCAAAAAATTGCTTGTCTTTGACTCAGTTTGAGAGTATCAGGAAATTTACCATTATTGGAATCAAAATTTTGAAATCTAAGCATTGAAAATTTTTGTTTTCACTAAAACTCAATAACTAGAGGCTCAGATACTGAGCCTGTATCACTCACAGAACAAATATGCTTTTAAGCCGTGCCTATGCTGACGACCAAATATATTTCCTATAAGGTCTAATGTTAAGCTATGTTCTCTACTCACATCAATGTTTTTGTTAGATTCAATTGAAATAAGTATTCTTCGTTAATATAATTCCATTCATAACTCCAATACAGTTAAGTTAAATTTGCTTTAATGGTTTCAGAGTAGATCATGAAAATGAAGATTTTCCCATAGGGTCCAATGACAAACTATGTTCCCTGCTGGCAGCCATTTTTTTATCGATCCAAAAGAAAAGAGCAATCTTCGTTGAGGACCTTCCATACATCATTCCTTTAAAGTTTGGATGAATTTGCTTCAGTGGTTTCAGAAGAGAAGACGAAAATGTGATTTTCCCATAGGGTCCAATGTTAAACTATGTTACGCGCTAGCCGCCATGTTTTTTATCGGATCAAAACGAAATGAGCAATCGTCATTGAGGACCTTTAGTACATCATTCTTGTAAAGTTTGGTTGAATTTACTTCAGTGGTTTCAGAGGAAAAGATGAAAATGTGTATTTTCTCATAGGGTCCAATGTTAAGCCTAAGTTCCAGGCTGGCAGCCATGTTTTTTATTGGATCCAAACGATATAAGCAATCATTGTTGATGACCTTCCATTCATCATTCCTGTAAAGTTTGGTTGAATTTGTTTCAGCGGTTTCAGAGGAGAAGATGAAAATGTGATTTTTCCCATAGGGTCCAACGTTAAACCTAAGCGCCACGCTGTTGGCCATGTTTTTTATCGGATCGGAACAAAATGAGCAATCTTTGTAAAGGACCTTCCATACATCACTCCTGTAAAGTTTGGTTGAATTTGCTTTGGTGGTTTCAGAGGAAAAGATGAAAATGTGATTTTCCCATAGGGTCCAATGTTTAACTATGTTCCGTGCTGGCGGCCATGTTTTTTATCGGATCCAAACGAAATGAGCAATCTTTGTTGAGGACCTTTAGTACATCATTCCTGTAAAGTTTGGTTGAATTTGTTTCAGCGGTTTCAGAGGAGAAAATGAAAATGTGATTTTTCCCATAGGGTCCAATGTTAAACCTAAGTGCCGCGCTGTTGGCCATGTTTTTTATCAGATTGTTTGGGAATGAGCAATCTTTGTAAAGGACCTTCCATACATCATTCCTGTAAAGTTTGGTTGAATTTGCTTCAGTGGTTTCAGAGGAGAAGATGAAAATGTGAAAAGTTAACAGACAGACAACAAGTGATGGCAATAGCTCACCCTGACCCTTTGGGTCAGGTGAGCTAAACCTAGAGGGTCAGATATTGAGCCTGTATCGCTCACCTGACAAAGATGCTTTTAAGCCGTGCCTATGCTGACGACCAAATATGTTTTTCCTATAGGGTCTTATGTTAAGCTATGTTCTCCTCACATCCATGTTTTTGTTAGATTCAATTGAAATAAGTATTCTTTGTTAATATAATTCCATTCATAACTCAAATACAGTTAAGTTAAATTTGCTTTAATGGTTTCAGAGTAGATCATGAAAATGAAGATTTTCCCATAGGGTCCAATGTTAAACTATGTTTCGTGCTGGCAGCCATGTTTTTTATTGATCCAAAAGAAAAGAGCAATCTTCATTGAGGACCTTCCATACATCATTCCTGTAAAGTTTGGTTGAATTTGCTTCAGTGGTTTCAGAGGAGAAGATACACAAAATATAGGGTCCAATGTTAAACTATGTTCTGTGCTGACGGCCATGTTTTTTATTAGATCCAAAGGAAATGAGCAATCTTCATTGAGGACCTTTAGTACATCATTCCTGTAAAGTATGGTTGAATTTGCTTCAGTGGTTTTAGAGGAGAAGATGAAAATGTGATTTTTCCCATAGGGTCCAATGTTAAACCTAAGTTCCATGCTGTCGACCATGTTTTTTATCGGATCGGAACAAAATGAGCAATCTTTGTAAAGGAGATTCCATACATTATTCCTGTAAAGTTTGGTTGAATTTGCTTCAGTGGTTTCAGAGGAGAAGATGAAAATGTGATTTTCCCATAGGGTCCAATGTTTAACTATGTTCCGTGCTGGCGGCCATGTTTTTTATCGGATCCAAACAAAAAGAGCAATTTTCGTTGAGGACCTTTAGTACATCATTCCTATAAAGTTTGCTTGAATTTGCTTCAGCGGTTTCAGAGGAAAAGATGAAAATGTGATTTTTCCCATAGAGTCCAATGTTAAACCTAAGTTCCGCGCTGGCGGCCATGTTTTTTATCAGATCGGAA
>MJUU01057091.1:52874-73684 GCA_002080025.1 Modiolus philippinarum | reverse complement strand
CCCCCCCCCCCCCCCTCATATTTATACATTTACTTTTACTGATAGGTCATCTTCGCAGGCAAAACAAGGTCACTATGACCATTTGCCATAACAAGACAAACTTTATCGTTGATTGCATAGGTTACGTTTGGTAATTGTAATTAGCTACCATCTTTTTTGGATAAATTTTAGTCAAAACAAATATTTTTAATGGTCAGATTTCTAAAATTCAGGTAAAAGGTGAAATTTGCTTTGGAATGACATCATATTCACCACTGCAAATTGAAAATTGCAAAACAAAATAGTGCAATTATAAAATAATGTAGGCTTAATTTTTTAATTCCAAATTTGGTAATTTTCCTGAAACTCACAAACCCATTTTTTTTTTATTTTACTTTGCAATCTCATCTTAATATAGGCCAAATGACGGTGAGTGAGCAAGCAAGACACTAAGTTCTGGGGAACATTTATGAAACATCAAACAGTTGAGAGAATAGAGTAACCTTCATTTGTTTATTAAACATAAGATTTTATATAATTTTATGAAAACCCTTATGAGAGTTATTGGTTATACTAGTGTGTATCTTCATTTAGGAAATGTAACTCTGTTCAGTCAGATGCAAACTGGTTAATGTTGTGTGTACTGGTACCTGTGTATTATCTAAAGAGTAAACGATACATGATTGTCATGCATTTGTATGTTTTTGAAATATTTTTCAAATGTTACATAAGGCAGGGACATTTAATTATATGTATCTACAGAAAGTTAATAAAATAACAAATAAAAAAAACCTATCAAAAGCATTATCATAAAATGATAATTGGAACTACACGTAACAAAAATGAGCGAATGCTTCAAAACACAATTTATATAGTCGTTGACAACACAACAAACGAATTTGTTACATGTGATGCATATATCATTAGGTCATTTCTTACGTAATTAAGTCACAGGTATCACAGGTGAAAATTGTTTATTGGCACAATCAACATCTGGGAGGCTATCAATTGAACCATAAACAGTCTGTTCTATTCAAAATTCATTTTTTTTAGAATTTTTCTTTATTTTAAACAGTTATAAATTGTTCATTTTTAGAAGGATATTAACAAATAAAATAATATGATTGACAATTAATGCTGTTGGGTCATCACGATCTAGCTGTCGCCATATTGTCGGGTGTCCGGTGTAGAATCAGTAAAAATGACATTTTTCAAATCGATTCTGACGAGAGAAGTGAAAAGAATTGCACTTTTATCTATTTTCACCACATAGTTGTACAAATTAGAAAAGTGTATTAGTTCTCTCGCAATTCAGCTCTAAATACGTGATACTTCACAGACAATACGATATTTACAATGCCTTAAATAGGGATTACTTGTGAAAATATTTGAAATTTTATGATAAATTTTGACGAGACTAAACCTCTTCCAATTCTGATGAAAGTTACATCGAAGGAAAGAAAAATTTATGTAGAATAAGCACATAGTTGTACATTTTAAAGAACGCAATTTTATTGTCTCGCCTGCGACGAAAGTCGCTGAAAGCGAGACATAGGTATTACTTTCCGGCGACGGCGGCGTAAACTTTCTTAAAACCTTAATAACTTTTGAAGTATATCACTTATATGCAACATCTTTTGTACACAGATAGCTTATGGTTAGAACTTTCTAGCAACGCATGTTTCAGATGACCTTGACCTTGTCTTCATGGTTCAATGACTTCATGAAAATTGCGACATACGGTTTCACATTCAAGTTGATTTCTCTGGATTTGTAATACATAGATCCATTTTATTAAGTGTATTGATGTATCTTAGTGGGGACATGCCAGTCTGCCACTTGTCATTTGACCTCGACCTCATTTGCACGGTTCAGTGACTTTGTAAATTTTGCGACATAGTTTTACATTCAAGTCAATTTCTGAGTCACTGTAATGTATAGACATACTATATTTTGTCTATTGGCACATTTATGTGGATGCGTGCCAGTCTGACACCTGTCATGTAGCCTTGACCTCAATTTTATGGTTCATTGACTTTGATAACTTTTCTACTTGAATACTTATTTTTCTGTAACTAAAACACCTAGATTCATCATATTTGATATATTGCTACACTAAGGTGGGTACATGCCAGTCTGACACCTGTCATGTATCCTTGACCTCAACTTCATGGTTCATTGACTTTGAACATTTCTTTTCTTTTATACTTATTTCTCTGTAGCTACAATACCTAGAGTTATCATATTATCTTGGTGGGCACATGCCAGTCTGACACCTGTCATGTAACCTTGACCTCAACTTCATGGTTCATTGACTTTGATCATTTTTCTATAACTAGAACACTTACAGGCATCAGATTTTGTCTAATGCTACATCTAGGAAGGCACATGCCAGTCTGACTTCTCTCATATAGCCTTGACCTCAATATCATGGTTCATTAACTTTTATCATTCTTTGTAACTAGAACACTTACAGGTATTTTATTTGGTCTGTGTTACATCTAGGTGTGCACATGCCAGTCTGGTACCTGCCATGTAGCCATGACTAATTATTTTGTTGCAGATATGCATAAACAGGCGAGACATTTCTGTGTCTACACTTGTATCTTTGGTATTTGCTATTTTTCTACAAGCTACCGTTATATTTCTGTGTACGAAATACGACAATCCACAGGTAGCCACTTTAGTCACTTGACTGATCGATGACGCTAATAGTCTAACATGTAATGTTTTTTTTTTACATCAGACCAGAATGCCCATACCACAACCAAACAATTTGAATCTAATTTGTTGAAATTTGGGATGAATAACAAAATACGGAAGTTACTGTTAATTTATTTTTCTGCATATGTGCATTTCGACAACTTATGTCTCATCAGTGCAGATCCAACCAAAACTTTTGGAAGTCCCTTAATTGAAAAACATTTAAAAGCTGATGAGAACAAATAACCAAAAGGATCTAAATAGAAAAGCCAAAATTCAACCAAGGACAGAGCTATGCACGTGGGAGATAATCCGTTAGTTTTAAACAAAATTTTGTTAAGTTTAGACATTGCAAATTTCAATAAAATCGGTTTGCGGGTCAGCACGGAAGTACTGACTACTGTGTTGGTGAATACCCTCGGTACTTACAGTCCATCAGCAGAGGCATCATCGGCTCAGTGGTAATAAATAACAAAATACCGGATACCAGTATAAACTGGATGATTGATGAACTTTCTGTTCCTTTAAAACTAATGTGCCAATTGGAACCAAACATAGCAGGCGCGGATCCAGGCAATTTGAAAAGGGGGGGTTCCAAATAGAATTAAAAGAAAATATCGGCGAGCGGAGCGAGGCGCCAAAATTTTTTTGGGGGTTTCTTGGTAAAACACTAGGATTTTCATTAAAAAATACATGATTGCCCAGAAAAAAGGGGGGTTCCAACCCCCGGAACCCCCCTTTGGATCCGCCAATGCATAGCCCCTGGTCTCTTGTAAAAGGGTATTTTCAGGACCCACTTCGACCAAAAACATCCATCAACAACATTATTGGACACTATGAAAATCATTTCAGATGTTTTATTCCCTGAAACTTGTGGGCCAGTTGGAACCAAACTTGACCACAACTAACTTAGAATGATGCTAAAACAATCAAAAATGTTTTGTTCAAATTTGTGCTTTAACCAAGATGACTGCCAGTTGAAAGGTTTTTGCATTGGCAGCATGCCCATTTACCTACTGCAGCACGTAATTCACGTACATTATAAAACATGCACATACAATTATGTGCAAGCACTTACATTTGAAAAATTGATCATTGAACATTGTGGTTTTCAGTTCCAAATGCATTGTTCAAATCAAAAGTGAAAGGAAAATGGTTGTCGGCATATGTCATGCAACTTAATAGGTTCCTTGCAAAGCCGTTTTAAGTGGCGAAGTAAAAATACTGTTATGCATATGTACCCTCAAAAACATCTTGTACCCACAATCTTAAATTCAAAGGGTACATGTACCCCAAACTGCAAAAAGCATTGGGCATTGCTGATTGGATCTTATAATAAAACATTTTTGATAATCTTCTTTGCTAAATCCACATTAAGCACCCCACCCAAAAACAAAAACAAAAAACAAAAACAAAATTCTGGATAATCAAATAGAACTTGTGACCCTAATAGTATAATAGCCATGGTGAGATTTAAGAGATAATGGCTCTTGAGAGAATATTGTTTAGTTGTTCTTCGAGATGCTCAAAATCACATATAGGACAAATGTTTAGATAACAAACAACAACAAAAGGCTCTCAAGAGCCTGTATCGCTCATCTGGCCCTTGATTAACATAGACATTTTATTTTAAAGAGCCCTTATATATAATTAAACTATAAATCCAATATCCCGAATTAGTTAAAGGGGAGAAGACCTCTGTTAGTTTAACATTGGACCCTTGGGAAACACTAAGTTCCCCGCTGGCTGCCATGTTGGATATCGCGCTGACCTGAAAAACACCTTTTTGCAAGGGACCTCTCAATGACTATTGTGGCCAAGTTTGGTTCCAATTGGCCCAGTAGTTTCAGAGGAGAAGATCTTTGAATGTGTTTTCCCATAGGGTCCAATGTTAAAACTATGTCCCCCGCTGGCAGCCATGTTGAATCTGGGACTAATATATTATGTTATATTAGTCCCAGGTTGAATGTAGTGCGATCCTGAAAAACACCTTTTTGTGAGGGACCACCCAAAAACTATTGTGGCCAAGTTTGGTACCAATTGGCTCAGTAGTTTCAGAGAAGATCTCCCATAGGGTCCAATGATAAAACTATGTTTCCCGCTGGCGGCCATCTTGGAAATCACGTGGACCTTAAAAACACTTTTTTTGTAAGGGACCTCCCAAGGACTATTGTGGCCAAGTTTGGTACCAATTGGCTCAGTAGTTTCAGAGAAGATCTCCCATAGGGTCAAATGTTAAAATTATGTTTCCCGCTGGCGGCCATCTTGGAAATCGGGCGGACCTAAAAAAAAACTTTTTTGTAAGGGACCACCCAAGGACTATTGTGGCCAAGTTTGGTTCCAATTGGCCCAGTAGTTTCAGAGAAAAAGAATTTGAAACGTTTTTTCCAATGGGTCCAATGTTAAATTTTGGTCCAAGCTGGCAGTCATCTTGGATGACGTACAGACCTGAGCGACACGGGCAATCTTTCCGTTTATTGGTGTTTTCACACGATATAAGGGGGATTTCGGTCCTTTCTAGGGGATTTCGGTTATAATACGGGGATTCCTGTAAATTTGGGGGATTCCGGTAATTCGATGTACCGGAGCGACACAATTTTTAGAGGGGACCACCCAAGGACTATTGTGGCCAAGTTTGGTTTCAATTGGCCCAGTGGTTTCAGAGGAGAAGATCTTTGAATGAAAAGTTTACGGACGGACGCAAAGTGATTGCAAAAGCTCACCCTGGCATAGCCTGGTGAGCTAATAAAAAACGCAGCTTGAAAATACATAAAGATGTCACCAAACAGCCCTAAAAACAAGTCCACCCCTGCACAGTCAAATGAGCTTTAACTCCTATCAAAATCTTACCAGAAATTACTTCTTTGGTCATGGGATATAATCAAAGTAAGCTTTAATTATCAGTTGGTGTCCATTATATGTCTTTTATAAACTTTTCGCTTGGATATCTTCTCTGAAGCTGCTTAGCCAATTTAAACCAATCTGATTTATTATAATAATCATTGGGAGGTCACTTTAAAAGTTTGTTACTTTAATATCTTTGCCTTTTCAAGTATAGCTGCCAGCAGGGGAACATAGTTTAACATAGGACCTACAAGGAATTCAAAGATCTGCTCTGGGACAAATTAAAATATTTTAAATAAAGGTGGTTACAATTATAGTACATTGGAAGTGGTACCCTTAGAAATTGTATAACCAAACATTATGGTAAAATACTGTGCCATTTGGAAAAAATTTTGGTACCAATCTTTGTATGGTCTACTTTTAAAGTTGTGATTATCTAAAAGCTATGGTCTAGCTGAAAAACACATGCTCTTAGTTGGGCCTCTTGTTATACCCAACGGTAAGGCAACCTGGGCAGTATTACCCTGGTCTGTCTGTACGTCTGTTGGTTTGTACATACCTCCAAAAATTTTCGTCAAGGGTTTGTCAGCTTGTGTATCCAGTAATGATTTTATATTTGGCTTGAAGCTTTTCTATTATATGTTGTATAGTGTCTCCCCTTTTCAAGACTTCTACTCTCTACTTTCTGCTTGCTGACAGACCTGAATTCAATAAGAACAATATGGAATCCCATACTTTAGTCACATGCAAAAAATTTCAAGTGGCCGTGATTTGTAGTTGCTGAGAAAAGTGTTATGAAAAAGTGGTTTAGTTTGGATTAAAAGTACACTGCAGTTTTGGATAATTAATTGTCGAGCCATACAAACACAAGGCGAAGAATTAGTGATCCCTAAGTATCGATTCTGCACTAGGTGCATGCCCCACAAAAAATGAATCTCATTTAAACCTGCAAGCGACACAAAAATGAATCCTTTCACACTGCTAGTGCTTTAGTTACGTGGTGTTCTTGTTCATTTTTGTTTATTTGTTTTGTCTTTGTCATACTGTCTCACCTCGTGTTGGATGTGAATTGCCATGATTTTGGATTTATGATTTTAGAATTCCCCCGGTTCTTGCTTCGGTATACATTTGCTGATGTATTCAAAACTAGAGAATGGGTCAATAAGAAACAGATGTCCCGTCAATAAATTTATCACACAGATTTACCCAACTCAATCATTTGTAAAATTAGTTCCCTGTTACAGAATTGTGATGAAATGCAAATTTAACCAAAGTCATTAAACCATAAAATGTAGGTCATGGACATCCAACTGTTAGTGAAATGTGCAGATCTCTTTTAGATGAATCTTACAGTGAAATATCATGATGCTACAATACATAGTAGTTGAGAAATAGACTTAAAACGCAAAACTATACAAAGTCACTGAAGCATAAATGAAGGTCAAAGCCACCTAATTGTCAGTAATTTGGGTAGTACTTATCAAGGCAATTAATTTGATGAAACATCATTGCCATATAATGTGTAGTTGTTGAGAAGCATGAAATGTAGGTCAAAGAGTCAAACTACCTAGTGAACATTGTAGTACTATCAAATATCTACCTACTGGTCTACTATTAATGTTCTACCTCTTACAGTTTCTCAGATATGTACTTAAATGCAAAAATTAACTGGACGTACGGACAGACGGAAAGACGGGCAAGGGTAACACTATTTGCCCCTTCCACATTCATGGGCGGGGCATTAAAAACTGACTGGCACTCAAGTATGAAGCATAAGATTGTTTTTCTTTTTAATTTAATATTTCATATCATGTATAATATGTATATATGTTATTAATTTATTATGTCATGTATATAAATAATTATATTGTATATTGCATTTATACATTAACAATTTACAATCAATTATCAACAATTATAAACAAAAACAACCATGGAATGAACAAAATAATTTGTAGATTAATAATTCTTGATATACAAAATATATTTCAACAAAACATAAACAATAATACAACAGAAATTTAAAAAAATGTATTTTATCCATTTAGTACTTTATCCATTTACTACTTTATTCCCTTTATCAAGTAGATACTTTTTTTTTCACTCAATATTTTAATTGGTGCTTTATCCAATTACATTACTTTATGCTTCACTTATTTTCATTGATTCTTTATCTAATTAACATCTTTATAGATACCTTATCCATTTACATCTTTACTGATACTTTATTAATTTAGTACTTATTATACTTCATCTAATTATAAATCTGATTGATGCTTAATTTATTTACTTTTTTTACTGAAAAATTTCTCTTTGACAATTGATTTGTGAAATAAAATGATAAATACCATAAAAGCAAAACTTTAGTTAATTGTTAGAAGTCAGGTAACAAAATTCTACATTCTCAACCATTTTGCTTAAAATAAGGGAGTAAGTGGAGACAAATTTTATTTTTTGTCAGTTTTAGTAATAAATGCTTTATATGTTTCAGAAAATACTCTTTAAAAATACCATATTCCTGGTATTAAGGCCCCTGCCGTTAAAAGCGCCCCCACCCTTAATTTCGTTTGAAATTCTTAAATGCCCCCTCTATATTCCAACTAGAAACCCTAATTTCCGTATTTATTAATAGTTTCCTTTTGGAACCCAGTTTTTGTCCTACTTAATAAGCGCCCCC
Organism: Modiolus philippinarum; assembly: GCA_002080025.1. Lineage (NCBI taxonomy): Eukaryota > Metazoa > Mollusca > Bivalvia > Mytilida > Modiolidae > Modiolus > Modiolus philippinarum. The sequence continues at coordinate 65,481 of MJUU01057091.1, read as the reverse complement.
TTTTTGAATTTTCTAAGCACCCTGGGCACTTAATACGAGGAATACGATATACAAAACTTTTAATAGGTTTAAAAGAGGCTGAGATATTGGGGAAGGAAGAGGGTTGAAAATATAGATTTTCTGGGGGTGGCCATATATAAGCAGCTGGAATAATATGAAGCAAAGTAGGATTTTAAATGAAAGACATAGATGAGACAATAAAAAAATATAATGGTGCTATGTAATGAGACAATAACACAACTTTGCCATAACTTGTAGCCATGTGTAACATTAACAAATAAACAAAATAAATATAAATTTGAACAAAATCATCACCAATTAGCTTATTTGTGTCTCTTATCTCTGGTAAAAAAAAATCTAAATATAATTCTCCCATCAATTTTTAATCTAATGATATGCTCTCTATTAAGAAAATGAAAGATGTCCACTTTGAATGATGGATTTTGATTTTACAATCTTTGGTTTATCAGAAATGAGCTATATCGGTTGGTTATTTCCCTGTAGTTATACATGTATATAGCCCAAGTGGAGATAACTTTAATTAGTAAGTTTTCATACAAAAGCATACATAATTTAATTGAAATCAAAATTATTTACACTTTGACCATTTATGACAAACCTGGTACAGGGAGTTAACCAGCTGATCTTAAATATGATTTCATATCTTTTTAAATTTAGGATAGTTTGTACTTAGAATTAGATTAGACAGTTAAAAAATATCAAAATTTGTCTTTTGACAGCGAAACAAATCTGTCTATCATAATCAATTTCATGTAAGCATGTGACATTCTATAATATAACATTTATAGGTATCAAATACAGGTGTTTCAAGTTTATCATTGTGATGACCTTCTGATTACAAGTTGGACATCTCCGTCATCAAGAAATTTAAGAAAATTCCACGCTTCTGTATGTTTCATTTTAGCCATGTCTTTCCCGTTCACTGTCACAAGTTCATCTCCAACTTGGAGAAGACCACATTTTGCTGCAGCTCCTCCTTTAAACATTCTTTTGATTTTGACAGGTACATCTCCCCTTGGTGACCCCAATCCTCCTTCTATCAGGAAACCAAGTCCAGTAACTCCTTTAACCATAGTTATTTCAAGAAAACCATCAGAAACTTCTGCATCTTCCTGCTCTGCACTGGCCATAACTGAAATTGACAATGAAATTGGTGAATATGATTCAACATTTTCTTTTGAAATATACATCTATTTCATATGAAATTAATATGCAAAAAAATGTTTGGAACAAAAATTCTGAATTATGATTTTGTTGTTTCATTTTTTGTTCAAATAATTGTATGATTTTGAAATATAGGTATATTAATGTACTGGATCACCAACTTCTCATTTTAAGAAGCAAACGAGTGTAAGATGAAATCACTGCAAAGAAAATTCTCTCAGAAATGTAATTTTAGATCAAAGTAAGTCTATGTTAAAATGTATGTCACAGTGACCTAATATTCACTTGTAGCTGCAAAAATCTACAAAGTACATTTAACTAAGATGATCACTTTTCTTATACATGTTATCTTCAATAAAATTTTTTAAAATGTCAAAAATTTTAGAAAAATGTTATGAAATTTTTATGTAAGGGTTTACAATAAAAAAATATCCAAGAGACTACCTCCTGCAAAGCTTTGTATTTCTTGTAAAATGCACACTTAGGAAACACAATATCATCCGACATATATATCATCAATGGATTGAACAAAATCAAACATAGAAAATCTTATGGCAGTCACAAAAGGCAAATAGGAAGCTATGCATTCTGAAGAAATACTGTAGGCAAGAAAAACACACACAAAATGCAATCATCTAACATAGCTGATTAGCAATAAAAGAAAATTGTCGTTCTTTTTTATAAATGTTAGGGCAAGTACTATGTTAGATCTTTTTGTACAGAAATGTCATAAAAACATCTACAAGCTGAAAAAGAGAAAAACACTATATTTAGCAGCAAAAAGTTCCAAATGCCAAACCAAACAATATCTACTTACTCTGTATTGTTAAACTGGAATATATATATATATAAACAGATTAATAACTTGCTGCATCTTTTAAACAATAAGACATTTTGTGTGTGTTATTTGGATGTTCTTACCCTATTTAATGAAACCATTTTATTCAATACATAAAAATTCTGCTTGTTATATCATCCTGATGAACTCATTAAATATAGTATATCATTCCGGATCAAGTGGATTACCATATATTTCTCCAGTTCGAGATAGTTAAATTTGTGATATTCAACATGCGAGCTTTAGTGAGCATGTTAAAATCAGAAATTTTACTATCGAGAATGGAGAAATATCGTAATCCACGAGCAAACGGAAGGATATATTGTTTCTCCAAAGCTTTTACAGTATTTCAGGTGCATATTCAAGGTTTCAGCATGGTTGTCAATGTTTGCCACGCTATCTGAAAGCCTAGTAACAATGACATCACAACAGACTTTATTTTTTATATTTTACGAAAGGATATGGGGTAAATGAATATGAGACGATAATACATATGTTAATCCCAACTGCAATAATTTTAATGGGCTGTATGGCCATTTATGAATGAAATGAAATGTTGCGGGAAACATCACACAGAAATTTAACCAACGTGTGGATTAGAAATAATACACATTTTTAACCAACTGGGTTAACACGCTAAGAATTGGAGAAACATGTTTATACATTCAAAACAAATCATAATGGACAACCACTTGAAAAATGATAGGTACTGTAGTATTAATTTTTTTTATATGTAAATGAGTTTCGTCTGGTTTAAATAGTAAGATGAGTTTTGATGCATCTGGTTATACAATGTGTTTATATATTATGTTCTATATAACTCAGATGAACAAGAATGTAAGTACAAAACTGTCATCATAAACTCTGTATAAATATTGGTTGATAAACTTCTCAGCAAATATGGGAAACAATATTACATTTGTATGGCTACAGTTAAAATTATGACAAGAGAACTTATGATTTTTACCATCATCTGCAGTATATTGCCAGGACGATTCTAAAAATACAATTCACTATATTGGGATTTATTTTTACCCTTACCCTCTCTTCCAAGTTCATTTATAAAATTTTTAACTGTTTCACATTAAAGGTGTTTCACCAAATTCTATGGTTTCACTAAATTCGAACTGTTTACATTAGCAAATTTGACAGAAACATATTGTTTTTTCTACTTTTTTACATGAATGAATTGAAAAAATATACAAACTTACTCTTTTTATTTGCATTTTCATCACTTGTAGGGCTATGTGGAGTATCATTCATAACTGCCTGTTTTTCTGGTGGATTATCTCCCTTAGACTGTAAAGTTGAAGTAGGGGAGACCACTACACAAACTAGATGTAATTCTGAGTTTTCCAATGATTGTAATATGGCATCAGAGTTATCTACCTCTACAATTTCTCCATTGATGAGTAATACAATGTCACCTTGTTTAATTTGGCCACTTTGTTGAACTAATCCTGAAGGGTCTAGCTGGGAAACCTGAAAAATATATTGTATGAACATTTCATATGCAATTTGTAAACCATGTTTATGTTGTTTGTTTAATTTTTTGAGTAAATATGAACAATAATTTAAGTGTTGTAGACACATCAAAGAAATGAGGATTGTATAAAATTCAGCTTAAACCAGTATCAAGGCCTTATTTAAACTGAAGATTAAGTGATTCTTTTACAGGTAATTTGTTGAGAAATTCCTTATTTTTAAGTAACTGATAATTTGCTCTTGTGCACAAACAAGGGTACGTTTATGAATAAAAGTTTGTTCGGAGAAGTACTGTATTTCAATGTATCTCTGTGTTTGATGTTTTGATCTTCTTTTTTTCTCCAAGTTTCTTTTTAATGCAAATGGCGTTTACATGTATTTTTTCCAAGGAATAAAAGTTTCTTGCCAAAGTTGGCATTAAATAATAATCAATCATTCTTTCTTTTTCTATGGTTTACCATATTAAAGTTGAAACTGCATTACTATATTTAAAATGAATTAACTTTAAAAATCTAAGAAAAAATCTCTTTCTGCTATGGATAGGTCCTTTGACACAGTCTATAAACCATAAATATTTTATCACAGGTTCCCTAGTTGATAATCTATGAAGTTGCCGAAATGGCAACATATTTCACAATTATTTGTTTGTTCAAAACTATATTTGTTGAGGTTTTTTTTACTTTTTTTAATATGACTTTACTGTAAACTTATAAATAAATTATAAAGTTCAAAAAGATTTATAACAAAAAATACATTAAATTAACATGTTGTGAATATGAATGTGCATTTACTCCAATATCCTTGAATTTTTTTTCACTTAATATGTTTTCTACATAAATAATTACAAGTTGTATAAAAAGTAGATTAAAAAAGAAAAGAACATGTAAACAAATAAACCAAATTATCTCCCTTAGATGTACAAGAACAAAATATATTGCTTGGTAAATATCTGCACAAATTTTTTGCTCAAATGTTTACTTTTCTTTGGTGAAAAAATTACTAAAAATCCATTTATGATGTTTATATGCAGGAGTGCTCAAAAGTTTCGTTTTGAACTTGCCAGGTTTCTGGGTGTATTGAAACAATAACTTTTTGTGTGTTACATTTTATCTTTTGCCCTTGCATATACCAAAGAGGAGCTAAAGTTACAGAGTTACAGAAAAGCAAATTCATATTTATTTTGGAATTGTCATATTTACATGATGTTATGGAATGTTACTATGGGTGTAACGATGGCAAACGATAAGAATTGCGATATTCCACATGCATTACAATACATACCGAAATATTTTCACGAACTCCGCGACCATTAAAACTGAGGTTGCTTATGACATCGCAGAAAACACAGGAGATTGAATTAATCAGAATAATTGGATGTTTTATTCTAAAAACGTAAAGTATTTTTTTTATTTTGCAATAGAAAATATGCCTCCAAAAGAAGGGCGATAATATTTTTTTCAGTGCACATGTAATTAGAATTGTATCGTTCCTATCGTAAGCGACCTTTTCAATATCCTAAACCAAACTGTCATCAAAAATACCGAAATTTCGGTACATACGGTGTATCCTTTCCCCCTTAAATGTTACCCATATGAAAAAAGTGTTTATATGCTTCCTTATCTCAATTTACAAAGAATATGCATTTTAGTAAGTTTTAATGATTGAACGATAATAAGGTCATTGCGGGGAAATATAAAATTTATTTTACACACTGTAAAATAGATGAGAAATGCTTTTTTTTTTACCTTTAAATAAATTTCATATTTATCGACACTGTACATATATTGTAATCTATACATTGTTTTCAGGTTACTAAATTACTTACGGTCATACTTCCTTTATGGCTAGACGTCAAATTTAATCCTACAGGAATGCTGCCTTCCCTTTCCAAAAGTATCACAGAAATTGCATCGTCCAATGACATTTCAAGAGAGTCCATTTTCTCATTGGCTAAATGAATATCACTCTTCAACATGCTTGTAGACACTACCATATCACAAAGTTTGATGTCTTCCATAGAGTTTGATTTTGTATTTACTGACACAGTTTGTTTTCCATAAATAATAGAGAACGGTCTTTGACTAGACACAATGTCAAAATCACTGTTGTCCAAACTTCCAACTTTTGGAAATTTAACACAATATGAAGGTAATGATGAAATGAGTATGGATTCAGTACTAGCACTATTTATATTTGAAGTATCACTTGAGTCAGTTTGCTCATGGTGATGAATATCACTTATTTTTTGTACATCCACATCACTAAATTCTGGAGGCACACTATCTACAACTAAAGAGTCTATTTGATCCTGATTATTATCTAAATACATTCTGTCATCATCAATATCATTAGTTTTATTTTCCTCTTCCTTAATTGCACTAGTTAGCCGATCGTCTGATCCTTGAAGCTCCTGCTCAACAGAAATAGGATCTGAATCAGGATTGAATTCCACATTTTCATGCATTTCAGTCCTAGAACTTTCACCAGAAAAGTCACCAGTTTCAACGACAACAGAACATGCAGGCTGTGATTCAACATTAATTTGTGAGTTCATGCAAGAGTCCATGTCAGTATTATTCTGATTATTTTCAATGTCTCTGTCATTATCTTTACCCATAGCAGAATTAATCTGACTTACCTCCCTTTTTTCAAACTCTTCTGTGTCAATATCCAAATTTGTATTACATTCTAGGTTTATAGAATTAGTACTTGAAGAAAAATCATTTTCTTCTTTAGATTTTTCATCATGCATATATAAATTATCTGATTCCCCATGCAATAAAGTTTCTGACAGATTCGCAGGTATGTTTTCTTGGATATTTGATACATCAGATACAATTTCAGCTTCATGCACCACACCAAAAGCATTTATATTAAAATTTTTGCCATCATTTTCATTTAAGTTGATTTCAATTTGCTGAGAAGAATTATTTTCATCATTTAAATTTGATATTACTGATGGGATTGTCTCTGAATTTTGAGAAATAACAGGTGATATCACAGATTCTAACCTTGTTGTGACTGTATTATCTTCTGAAATAGACAAATCTTGTGAACATGCAACATCAATTTGTGAATCTTTGCTTCTTGGTGATAAAGAGGAGTTATCTCCCTCTGATCTAGGTGAAACAGAAATATCTCCTATTGATCTTGGTGACATAGAGTTATCTCCCACTGATCTAGGTGATAAAGATCTTGGTGAAGGGATTGGTGGAACAGAAACATCCTCATCAGGCAATGGTGATTCAACATTTTTTGGTGAAGTAACAACATCAGTCTTACCAACAAAGAATCCGGCTCTTGGCAATGCTTTATCTCCATGGGAATAGTTAGCATTAAAGTTGAAGCTTTTATCTGATCCTTTTGTTTTACGTGGACTCAATGCCGAGTTCAACCTGACAGGAGCTATTTTGACTCCCCCTTCGTTGCTTCCAGATGTCTGTAAAACTTGGAATGAAGGTGGTTTTGTTCTATCTGCGGCTTTAGGCTTCTCCTTGGGAACGAAATCAACTATCCCAGATGGAATTATTTTTGGCTCTTCAGAAGTTTTCCTAGCAGACGACACATAATCTGTCTTTTTGTTTGAAGAAACAGATGCAAAGATAACTGTGTCAATTGGTTCCTGTTCTGCTGTATCATGGTCTGCCTTTCTTGCAGAGGAAACATAATCCGTATGGTGTGTAGTAATGGTGGGTTCTTTATCTACTGATGATGGTCCATGACTGTGTTTCAATTGACCAATAGCTGAGCTGACGTAACCACCAATATTTGGAGTAATCTTGTGATGAGTGGCAGTCTCAACCTGTTGTGGCAATGATCTTGGTTTTGGTTTGGGAGCTACAGGAGGTGGTTCCTTTTTTACACTTGTAGTACTTGTCTCTTCTACTGGTCTCCGTGGTGATATAGGAGGCTTGATCGATTCCTGTTCTCTAGCATCATGGGAGACAGTGTGTCTTGGCATTGCAAGTGGCTTGCTTGCTGTCTGTATTTGTGAACCAGTTTTTCTTGGAGCCAAAGCAGGAGACAAACTTTTTGGAGACATTGGAGAAGTAGCACCAGGAGAAAGTTTACTCGTTGGAGATGTAGATATGGTTAATGGCTTCGGTGAAGTTGCTGGTGGAGACGAAGAAGACGGCGAATGGTGGCTAGGTGACAGAGCTTGAGACAATGGCTTAGTTGTTGTCACTGATGAAGCTGACTGCGAATGATGGCTAGGTGATAGAGCTTGAGACAATGGCTTAGTTGTTGTTGCTGGTGGAGACGAAGCTACTGGTGAATGATGACTGGGAGAAAGTGCTGGAGACAATGGTTTCATTGTTGGTGATGATGGTTTTATGTTTGGTGAAGCATAACTACTTCTGGGACTAGTTAACATTCCACTTGACTTGGGACTTAGTGCTGGAGTCAGACGTCTCTGGGTTGTATGACTTGTGTTAACTGAGAGATCTGATGGCCTAGTGGTACTGCTGCTGGAATTATCTGTGAAAATATGATAAAAATAACAAGTCAAGGCGGGTATTATTATGAAATCAAGTGAATTCAAATATACTTTCAGATAACTCTTAAAAGACTATCTGGATCCTCAACAGTAAAAAGTATACATATTTTCTCATTAAATCTCAAATTCAAGATCGATATGAGTAAAATTTTCTGGTCACAAGCAATCTATCATAACAAGATTGCAATGATAAAATTTCTATCTTTAAAATTACGCCTCCAGTGTTATTTTCTAAGTCCAAAATTCCTGCCAAACAAAAAGGGAGGTGAGGAAAAGAAAAATAACGCCTGGAAGCATGAAGATTCTGAGGAGGAATTACTGCAGATTTATGCCTCCTGCCTATATCCAGGAGCAATTTCACATTTTCAGGCGTAAACTAACCCGATTCTGGTTATTTGACGGTCGTATTCCATCTGAATTTTTCTTACAGGTGAACTCATTATAAAACTCCTTGAAGGTACATCTTTCTTATGATGCTGTACAAAACACTCCCAAAAGAATACTAGCTCCAGACCAAATACTAAATCAATCAAGTTCTAAAAAAAAATTATGTAGTCAAACTATATGCAGATGTGCATGATGTAATATTCTTTATTGTGTGGCTCTATGAAGGGGAGATAATTTGACTTTGCCTTTTTGTGTAGATTTTGATTTTAGCAAAGACTAAAAGCATTTATGAGAAAATTGTGCATTTCTGCAACCAAACGGGGAAGGGGGGAATATATTAGTGAGTTTTGCTCTTTGATCACATTTTTTTCAATTTTCAATTTATTAAGAATTATTTTTTGCTTTGTAAATTACTTTTGTTATGATATATTTCTTCCATTCTCTCTTAATAACCTCGTCATATATTTCAAACTCGATAAAAAGGAGACTCATTTGAGCTGCACAAAAGTCCATGCCTACCAATGTATAGGAAGTTACCCCCTTTCCTCCTCTCCCTTAGTTTCAAACTAAAATTGTACATCTGACCTGTCATTTATCCGACAGTTGTCCATGCAACATGTTCATTTGATATTAAATTTCACTAGGTTTACATTGTATTGGATGGGCTTTGATGTACCAGGTAATACGGAGGAAATGTTTTATTCACACTATTTGTTGGTATGTGTGTATTATTTCCTGTTGAGGATTTGATACAAATTTTATTTTTTCTGTATTTTAACATTACGGTCATTTTACCACTACAAATAATGATTTACTTAGTATACAATATGTACATGTACAGTGAAACCTGTCTAAACTGAACCCCTTTGAGACTGAAGATTTTGTTCGTTTTAGACAGGTGTTTGCTTTACACAGGTTCAAAATATATAGAAATTTGTAGCATGGGTCTTTACATAGTGTTTGGTTTTTCGGTTTAGTCAGGGTTCCGTTTAGACAGGTTTGACTGTATTATTGAAAGTTCTATTTCTGTTTGATTTTATTTCATTTGAAATCAGCCATTTATGATACGACCGCAAAAAAAATTGAGGTTGTATTATGGTATGGAGCCGTTGTCGTTGTTGTTGTAATCATTAATTACTTGAAAGCCCAGTTGAAAGCTAGACAATATGCTATTTCAGAAATTACCAAAAAGGGAGGTAATCACATATTTCAGAAAACTATAGAAGGGGAGATAATTACCTATTTTAGTTATATCAGGAGGAGTGATAGACACAACCAATTTTGCTAGTCCTCTAGGCAGTAGTCTAAGGATCTGTTGTACTTTATGTTCTGGTAGACCAGTGAGTTCTGTACTATTTATAGACAAGATATAGTCTCCAACCCTGAAAAACAAAATCAATATTTTTTTTTTGAATTCAGGTGAATGAGGAAAATTTTGTTTAAACCTTAAATACAAAAGTAGATGTTTTTTAATTGATTTTGGAGGACACAAAACAATCGTATACAATGCCTCAAGGTAAACATATATCTTGACTTAATACCATCTGTGCAGTCCTTCGTTTTTGGTTTTGACATATAAATAAGTTTTTGTTTCTTTTTAAAAGAGAAGAAAACAATATGTGGTTGTTTTAGAAGGTTTTCCCTAGTATCATTGTTTTAATATTATTTTGTGTGTCACAAAAGGCCCCTCTTTATAACAACCGCCTTTTTTGATTGATAATATTGGCATAAAACTGAATAACAGACTTTTGAGGTAGGTCCTCTTGTGTATAGATGAAGGCAGGAAATTAGTGTCTCAATACCAATTAGTGGGACTGAGAATTGGATTCCTGATCCACTGAACAAATAAATTCTGACATGCCTCTAATAGAAACAAACTTAATGAACTTGAAGTATACAAAGAGTATCATTGTCTACATGACAACTATTAACTATATAGATTTTTAATTGACAAAACAATTAACCTGGAGCCCTACAAAATAGATTAAAAATAGTGTTTAATACATGTATAAGAACTTTATCGGTGATAAACAGATGAACTTTCTCTGTGATAAAGAGAAGAACTTTCAGTGATATACAATTTATTCAAAAGTCCTGTGTTTGCCGTTGCTAATAAAAACTAAATTAACGGATAACTTTGACATAAAGATTATAAGAAGGGGGGTTCATGTTGTAATGAATATTGTTATGAAGAAGATTGACTGTATATTTTTAGGTAAAAGGGCCTGCATACAGGGGTCATCGGGAGGACCAAGCATCTTCATGTGTCAACAGTACAGTATGAAACTTTTGAAAGTTTCTATGTTGATTAAACAGTGTGCCAAAAATTAAGAACCAAAATAACATGAATAATTAGTTTATTGCACTTGTTTTGTGTAGGCTGTTTTATGCCTTTTTAGCTCACCTGGCTATAGCCAGGGTGAGCTTTTGCCATCACTTTTCGTCCGTTGTCCGTCGTCCGTCCGGCGTAAACTTTTCATTCTTCTTCTCTGAAACTACTGGGCCAATTGAAACCAAACTTGGCCACAATAGTCCTTAGATGGTCCCCTGCAAAAAAATTGTTTTTCAGATCCGCGCTATATCGAAGATGGCCGCCAGCCAGGATCATAGTTTTAACATTGGACCCTATGGGAAAAGACATTCAAAGATCTTCTCTGAAACTACTGGGCCAATTGAAACCAAACTTGACCTCAATAGTCCTAAGATGGTCCCCTGCAAAAAAGTTGTTTTTCATTCCCGCGCTATATCCAAGATGGCCGCCAGCGGGGATCTTAGTTTTAACACTGGACTCTATGGGAAACACATTCAAAGATCTTCTCCTCTGAAACTACTGGGCCAATTGAAACCAAACTTGGCCACAATAGTCCTTAGATGGTCCCCTGCAAAAAAGTTGTTTTTCAGATCCACGCTATATCCAAGATGGCCGCCAGCGGGGATCATAGTTTTAACATTGGACCCTATGGGAAAAGACATTCAAAGATCTTCTCCTCTGAAACTACTGGGCCAATTGAAACCAAACTTGGCCACAACAGTCCTTAGATGGACTCCTGCAAAAAAGTTGTTTTTCAGATCCATGCTGTATCCAATATGGCCGCCAGCTGGGATCATAGTTTTAACATTAGAACCAATTGGATCCAAACTTGGCCAAAAGAACTGCACCCCATCCAAAATAGCTGCTAGTCTGGAACATAGTTTAACTTATGATAATATAGCATCAATGTCTATTAACAAATTTGAAAATAATGCCCTTAAACATTGGGACTATTTTAACTGACCATATGTCAGCCGTGGCCCAGGTGAGCGATACAGGCTCTTGAGAGCCTCTTGTTGCTTTTCATTATTACATTCTGCTCATTGTTAGTCATTTAATAGTTTTTTTTATTTGTCTTCTACTGTTAAAGTACTATTATTCGTTGGGGGCCAATCTTCGTGAATTTCATGGTTGACTCTTACCATGAAATTAAAAACACAACAAAATACAGAATTCCTGCTATTTTGAAACCGAGAAGGTCGAAAACCACAAATTTAGAAACCCATGAATCCCTGAATTAAAGTAAAACCACGAAAATTGGAACCCACGAAAATAAATTATGCATCCACAGTATTTACTTAATATGTAAGTTTAACTTTTCATTTTTGAAACCCTAGTGACAGTTCCGCTCCTTCTCAAAATTCCCAGAAATAGCATGAGTTGGCAGATATACATTCATAGATAATAAATAAATGTGCATAAAACAAGTTGGTTATTATGCAAAGGTGCTATAAATTTTGATAACTATGCACTATTCAAAAACATCTGGTATTATGCATAACTCAACCAAAATGTTGAAGCTATAGTGTAGATACCACAAACATGGAATCCTTGTTTTCAGGATATTTTTGCTTAGTTTGTAACCAATGGCTATTGTTGTCCTGTTGATTCCAGTTTGGTGAAGCCGTTATGTATTTTCTGAGATTCGTAATCTATTTGACTTTGTATGTAGAAAAAGACTGACATGACTACCATTTCAGTTACAATTTTTGCCATTTGATATGAAGTATGTCAGCATTTCCCTGCAGCAGAACAAGATATTACTGTATTCGTTCACATTTTACTACTTCAGTTGTAGCCCTTAAGATTAAGTAGGTGATGGATATTTCTCACAGTTACTTTGCCAGGAGTCAGCATAAAGTCTTGGCAAATTTTGAAACCATAAACTAAAAACAATATGATG
>MJUU01057091.1:22897-42384 GCA_002080025.1 Modiolus philippinarum | reverse complement strand
TTTTTTTTTTTAATTTGTTGAACTTCAATTCAGGACATTTAAAAGAAAAGTTCTTTCTCAAGTCTTCTTAAATAGCATGAGAAAATTGTCTTATAAGAGACTAAAATCCTAACCTAAATTGATATTTTCCCTGTACCAGATTTTTCATGTCATTTTCTAATTGAGAAATCATTTTTTCTGTGTTGATGAATTAAAAAGTATGTTATTTTGAGGGACTTGACAGGGAATACATCTTCTGCTAGCAAATTTTTAATGGAATATATACTATTGGTATGTGCAAGAAATTTACTAGATCATTCTAGTCTAAAAGTATTATATCAAAGAAAGTCAAAAATATTACAAGACAAAATCTCAATTAGACCAAGAGCCCACAGAGACTAACATGAATAACCAGTAAAACATTTGGCTTGATACATTGTAGGAATAAGTGTTCCCTGCTATCAGAGCTACAAATAGTGTAGAAGTAAAAATCAGACAATGACTGAAAAATCATTAATCCAACATTTTTATTATTTGCATATAGTTATAGTTATATAAAGGCAATACATCAGAAAAAACTTCTTAAGAACTTGGATAGAATAGAAATTTCTTTAGCAAGGCATTTTTAGGCAAAGAACATGGCAGCAAAGGTAACAATTGAACATGATGTACATTTTGTTCCAAGACTCAAAGTCAGGTTGTCTAAATCCCACTTACAGTGCTTGTCTGTTCGATGAAATGCAACATGCCTTCTTTTTAAATTTCAATCAATGAGTCAATTAAGGTTAAGTCATCCAAGGTCAAGGTCAACATAAGAGGCAAATTTAATGGGGAGTAACTTTGATATCCTTTACACAATTTTTTTCCTTTATCAGTGTGTTCTAGAATTCATAGAAAACCCAATTTAAAATGTAAATGGTGACATAGATTTTTTAATATAGATAGATCTAATGTATCTAAAATTACTTCAATTTAAATGTAAACCTTGAATTTCCCCTAGAACCCATTTTTTGAACTTGAACAGCAATTTTGTAACATTTTTGACTCCTGTAATTTAACTGTCAAAAATTCATACCTTTATTAAAATTTATGACTTTTTTTTACTTTGGATAAGAAATCAAGCAAGAAATAGAAATTTTGTCCTCATATTAAAAATTTACGTACATATTTTCAACCATGAAATTACAAAAAACATCCCACCTACCAAGTATTGGAACAATTTCCCTGCAGTTTTCATTTAAGCCATTTCAATAATAAATACTTTGAATTTGACCCTTTTCACAAATCTCTTGCAGAACCACTGCTATGACTCACAGATAACATAAGAGTTTTTAAAAAATTGAAAAATATATTGTTTTGTAGAGAAGATATGTTTCATGTGTTTCAAATAAAGAATGAGAGGGCAAAAGGATATCACCAAAGTCTTTTGTTGTCTGGCATCATACATGTATCTTGATTAATATAAACTGGCTTTAATTTTCTACACAAGGGAGATAATTTTTTGGAAACATTCAACAAATTTTTTAAAAAATAAGACAATAATCTGTAAATGTATCAAACAATATTTTTAGGAAAATATGAATTTTGTAATATTTGCAAAAAGTCAGTGTCAACATACATTTGTGTTGTAATGTAAAAGGTATACACTGTTAAAAAATTGGTATTATTACATAATGTTTTTTTTAATGGACGTTGGATCGATCTTTCTCTAATTTCTAGCAAATTTAACCAACGCCTGACCAGTGTGATAAAAATATTCTCGTCTCTAGTGAGAGAACAACCCGTGTGCAATTTCCCGCCAAATCTATTCGGAACATAAGCCTCGGGTTTTACATTATGTCATTAGGAAAACATTTTCTACAATTTAAACACATTAATAATGAAATTTCTCACATCTTGTTAAATAAATTTTCAAATCTTTAAAAACTCGGCAAGCCTTGTTTTCAAACATTAGCAAAATTTATTTAACTCGATGTGAGAAATTTCATACTGTAAACCGGGAAATTTTCCCGCCTTCTTTATTTCGCGGTGAATTGACAGGATTTTGGTTCACACAGTTTTGAATTTGCGCTGCCAAACTGTTGACCATTGACTTCAATTATATATTCACGCCATTTTATTTTCGCGCTTCAATTCCAAACGCGAAATTGCGAAAATAAAACTGCCGCGAAAATTTCCCGGTTTTCAGTAATCAAGTTATTTTTCGTTGTAGAAACTATATATAAACTAGATATAAAATGGTATGTATCTCTGTGTGCCCCACTGAATGGCACTGGACCTTGATCTAACTAGAGAATGTGTCTATAAGACACGGCTGCCCCGCTGGCAAATTTATGACAATAGATAATGTTAGTCAATTAGGCATAAAAATTAGTTCCCGGTCACAGAATCATCAGGAAGTACCTTTACAGATGATTGTTCATTAAACTTTTGTTGAATAATGGAAAGTAACAAAAATACCAAACTAATAAGTCTTTTAAACATTAAATATTGTTCAAGTTATAAAATTATCCTTAAATTATGTAGTATTCACCAATTAAACATCTAGCTGTTTGAAATGGGCCTAATGCAAAATTTAAAAAAGTGTTTCAAGCATAAAATGGAAGTCCAAGTCAACAAATTGTCCAAAAATTGGAGTTCTTGCAAAGATGAGTAATTTCATGAAACATCATAACATGTTGTGCAGTTGTTGAGAAAAGTATGTAAAACACAAAATTTACCAAAAATTATTCGAGCATAAAATGTAGGTCAAAGACAATTAATTGCCCTGGATTTTGATAGTACTTATCAAGTTGATTTATTTTGATGCAACAACGTTGAGATAGCATGATAAGTTGATGACAAACAGACTTAAATGCACAATTTTAAAAAAGTCACTCAAGCGTAAAATATAGGTCAAAACCATCTAATTATCAATGTTTTGGGTAGTACTAATCAAGGTAATTAATGTGATGAAACATCACATTGGTACAACGTAAAGTTGTTGAGAAATCGACTTAAAACGCAAAATTTAACAAAAGTCACTCAAGCGTAAAATATAGGTCAAAGCCAACTGTCAATGTTTTGTGTAGTACTCATCAAAGCAATTAATTTGATGAAACATCATATTGGTATAATGTGTAGTTGTTGAGAAATGGACTTTAATGCAAAATTTAACAACAGTCACTAAAGCGTAAAATATAGGTCATGGATCCCTAATTGTTGGTGAATCTGGTAGTACTAATCAAGGTGCATGTACTGATGTAATATTATCAAAATACTACAAGTGGTTGCCAATATATGGACCTAAACGCAAAACTTAACATCGGGACAGATGTACGTACGTACGGACGGACGGACAGTAAATCTATATGCCCCTTCCACTTCGTGGCGGGGCATAAAAATTCAAAGTCAATGGTGACAGACAATAACATAAACAAAACATTTTCTAATATTGACTTACTCAAATACCAAAAGCCTGTCTGAAACATAGGTAATCAACGATTACAAAGTTCGCCTCGTTATGGCACATTGTCAGAGTAACCAAATTTTGATTGGATGCTGACCTACCATTAGAGATGCATGCATTATGCAAGTATACGTGTTCCTAACATGTACAGTAACTGAGATCTTAACTCTTCAGTAAATTTGGATGTAAGTCAATCAAGCAGAAAATATGTTCAAAGTGACCTAATTTTGCCTGGATGCTGACCTACCATCAGAGATGCATGCATATGCAAATTAACATGATCCTACCATGTATAGTGACTGAGATTTGAACTAGGACGTAAACTTGAATATAAGTCATTCAAGTGGAACATATAGGTTAAAGTGACCTAATCTAATTTTGCCTGGATGCTGACCCACCATCAGAGTTGCTTGCATATGCAAGGTTACATGATCCTACCATGCATAGTGACTGAGATCTGAACTCGGACGTAAACTTGAATGTAAGTCGTTCAAGTGGAAAATATAGGTCAAAGTTTGCTGGATGCTGACCTACCATCTGAGATGCATGCATATGCAAGGTTACATGATCCTACCATGTATAGTGAAAGATCTGTACTCGGACGTTAACTTGAATGTAAGTTGTTCAAGCGGAAAATATAGGTTAAAGTGACCTAATTTTGCCTGGACGCTGACCTACCATCAGAGATGCATGCATATGCAAGGTTACATGATCCTACCATGTATAGTGACTGAGATCTGAACTCGGACGTAAACTTGAATGTAAGTCATTCAAGCGGAAAGTATAGGTCAAAGTGACCTAATTTTGCCTGGATGCTGACTAACCATCTGCGATGCATGCATATGCAAGGATACATAATCCTACCATGTATAGTGACTGAGATCTGAACTCAGACATAAACTTGAATGTAAGTCGTTCAAGCGGAATATATAGGTCAAAGTGACCTAATTTTGCCTGGATGCTGATCTACCATCAGAGATGCATGCATATGCAAGGTTACATGATCCGAACATGTATAGTTACTGAAATCTGAACTCGGACATAAACTTGAAGGTAAGTTGTTCAAGTGGAAATATAAGTCAAAGAGGCCTAATGTTCAGGGAGGCTGTGAGTCAACCCAAGATTCACCTGCATGTAAAGCTTGATGACCCTACCATGCATAGTTGCCGAGATATACACCCAAATGTGGACGCTGACATGGACGTAGACGCAGATGCCGGGGGTACTCCAATAGTCCCCCTGAACTTCGTTGACTAAAAAGACAAAAAAAAATAAAAAGTTATTATCAGATACACTGTGACTTTGTTAACAATAATGTGACATTGAGGTCAAAGTTCAAGATCAAGGGTCACCAAGTATGGTATGCGACACATCACTTTAAAGTGATCTATTCTAATTGATACCAAAAGCAGACCTCATATGAAAAATTGGTCTTATCCCAGACACAATTTTGTGAAGGATGGACACACTTGATTCCTACATTGCATCTGCCATTCTTTATGACAGGGTCTGTTACAATTAAGCCTTGCCATTATACTTCTTGAGTTTGACATCCACGTGTTGACAGCAGAGGATGATTTTGTTTGTAGTTTAAAACTTATTGTTACCAGAATTTCACTCTCAAAAATAGTGTTTATATTCATAATTAGAACAGATAATAGTAGCTATATAAAATCTATAAATATTCGTATTGGCTGACAAAGAGATATCTAACGAACAAAGACGGTTTTACGATGTTTTGTTCCTGGATTTTTGTTCGTGGTATTATCTGAAATATCTTAAAAACAGAACGTGACAATCTGTTCTTTTGACCAGAAAAAAATTTTAAACTAATCACGAATCTTTAAATTGATAACACCTATTTGTTATTGACCGAATCAAAGACCTGTTTTAATACATGACCAAATATAGGTCAAATCTTTTATTTAAATATACAAAGATTTTACACAAAAATAACATTAAGAATTTTTTTCAATATATTTCGTAAATCTTGTGATATATGAGGCATAAAATTATACATACAAACTTGATCTGACCAATTTACAAGAAAAACAGTTAAACTTCTTTTGAAGTTTTTCTTTTGTAAAAACTTGCTTTAGATTTTTTTCCATTTTGACCCTGCTGATGGAATACAGTAGATAGAAAACTTAAAATCTACACAATGACATATCCAGATCCCTTCAAATTCCCAGACAGGGGAAATAATAAAGTATTAATTTAATTCACAACCCACAGAGACAATATGATAATTATTTATTCCAATTTTATTCAGATGACCTGAACTTGAGGGGTTGGTATTAAGCATAGGGGAATTTTTTGTCTTAAATTTCTAGTTAAAGCATTTTAGTATAAATTTGCGGATGATTTACCTAGAAGTAACTTGGTCCTCTAATTATCCTGTGTATTCAAAGTTTCATTAAACAGAATATGAACATCATAATATGAAGCCTACAGAACGACTGTTTCCAGGATGCTCATCTCAGTGATTAAATTCAGCAGGAATTCCTTATTAACAAGGATTTGCATCATTTATTGTGAAATGGAATTGAAAATTTATTTTCTTGGGAATGCAGGATTTGAAAATTCTATTCCCTGGATTCCAGGATCAGCCCCCCTTTCCACTCTCCTACCCCCATCTTACCTACCCTCATTTTACAATACTCTAAAACACATACTCTGTGCCACATATCACAAAGCTGTTTGGGTTTGTTCCAGAAAATAATTATGTTACAGTATTTTTTTTGCAGTGCTGATGACAGCAAGACATGGATAACACCCCCCCCAAAAAAAAAGGTCCCTCCATGAAACACAGAATGCACAAACATCTGCGTCTAAAATGAAAATATCCAAAAAATATCCAAACCTTTAACCTGTCAGAAACCTATAACAAAATATGATCAGGACAAGATATTTCTATGTTAAGGTTAGATGTACCCCACATCAGGATAAGACTACAGGTCATGAATTTACAACCGCTTTACTATCAGCCATTCCATCAATGTACATAAAAATATGACATATTTTACACCATCATCTATAGTAATATCTTCAGGCTATTGTCAAATTCATAAGTCATCAATATTTTTCAGATTCATGTATTTTTTTTATCTCTTGGAAAAAAGCAAATAGTTTTCGTATATTTTTTCTCTCGTTTTTTAAATATCTTTTAAAGTAAAATAGTTTTTAATTACAGTTTTTCACTCTGTGAATATAACATGCCATTCAAAAATATCAAAACCTTACAAAAAATTTTATTTGATAATATGTAATACCTAAAATCTATCGAAGCAAACAGAACGCTATCTTTAGAAATATACTTTATTTCATATTTCCAAATAAATTGAATTTATTTCATTTTCAATTAAACTCATTTCAAAAATTTTAAATTCAATTAAAATGCCGAAATGACACTTTCACATGTATTTAGATATTCGTAAAGTAGAACTAGATTAACTTACATGTTTATTTTCCTACCATGCGTCCATAATTATAACTTACACACAGTTCTAACAGTAAACCAGAGATATATATCGTTAGAACTTCATTATCTACTACCTACAGTGTTTAAAAAACTTGTCGGACAAGTTTTACAGATTGTGAAAGCCTTACGGATAGTTCTTACAAAACATAAATAAATCCCGATAACAATAGGCACAAAGTAAAAGGTGATTATGTCGGCTTTATCAAGCATTGAAAAAGTCTGTGTATTTACTAACAAAAATCTGATATCGTTGAATGAAATGGCAAAAGCGATATAAAAATTTTGATTATTATCTAGTAAACATACTAATATTTACTGTATAATAAGTTTTGTTTGTGTATAGGAGTAACTAAACATTGTCATAAATATTTGCTCCATCTTTAAAAAAGATTTCGATCCTCGTAATTTTAAGTTACAAAGAAATTCTCTTACTACTTGAAAGCTAATCCAATTTATAATAAGCTTAAGCCTCTTCATAACTCAATGAGTGACTGCACAAATATATTTGTCTCCTAAAGACAGGTACTTGAGACAAGAATTTAGGATATTTTCTTGTTTCTTGTTGATGTATATTTTTTAAAATGACAGTCACTTTATTATATGTCAACTTGATAGAAAATGTTAATTCTAATATGGGAACAATGGAAACCATGATGACTAGCCATATGAAAACCTCTGATAACATTATGAGCGACTTCACAACAGACTTTACGCTGAAATTGACGACGTCACAATATGTTTTGTGCACATAAACGTCAGTAAATCTGAAGTAATGGCTGTCATTGCCGTGTTCCCTATAGGTCCGCTCAGATCACGAAATTTCATATAAGAATCGAAATAATTCATGTTCGCCGGTGGTTTGTAGTCGATTTACATATGGGTGTCCATTATTTTTGTTTATTTTACCCCTCGCTCCGCTACGCTACGCTCTGGGTAAAATATTAACGAAAATAATGGCCACCCATATGTAGATCTCCAACAAACCACCGGCGCCCATGAATTATTTCTTAAGTTTGCAATAGTCAGCTTAAATTCAGATCTCCTTAAAATCATTTTTCTAAGAACAATAAACTCATCAAACTAATTAAATATTTCTATATATATATATATCAAAACGGGTAATGGACCGATTCAGAAATTCATCTTCTGTCCTCGTAAAAGACGTTGCGCAAGCTCAGCGTCCTCGTAAAATATGTTTTGACCAATCAAGGACGTTCAGAACAATGACGATCCCATGATGCCATTGCATTTCTGAATTTGTCCATTCTGATTATTTTAGACTTTTGATAAAAAATTTGTAAAAACCTCAAGTTATTCACAACAAAAGTGAACACATGGAGTAAAAGATCTCGACTTACCGGTATCAACGAACTCTATGCGAGTTAATCTTGTATTTATCTATGAAAAACAAGTTATTTAAGTTATTTAAGTTTTCATCAAGGGAAAGTGTGGGATGGATGTAGGAGCAGTTCATTGATACATTAAAATGAGGCAAAACCTTTGAATTGGGAGAAGTGCATGAATTACATTGAAAAATAAGCAGTGCATGATTTACATTAAAACAGGAGCATTACATAATTGCTCCGAAATTGCTGCAGTCCAGTGGATCACTTAAATTGCAATACTTGTATTATATGGGAGCAATATTCCAATTACTTTACAACATCAGCAGTATGCAAATTACTTTGAAAACTGTTACATTAAAACGGGTGCCTAAAATGAATTACATGAAAACAGAAACAGTACATGAATTACATTAAATTTCATTCAAGCAGGAACTCTGGACATGAATTACTTAAATCAGGGGCAGTACATGAATTACATTAAAACAGGAGCAGTACATGAATTGCATTCAACAGGATCAGTACATGAATTACATTAAACAGGAGCAGTACATGAATTACATTAAACAGGATCAGTACATGAATTACATTAAACAGGAGCAGTACATGAATTACATTAAACAGGAGCAGTACATGAATTATATTAAACAGGATCAATACCTTAATTGCATTAAACAGGATCAGTATCGTACATGAATTACATTAAACAGGAGCAGTACATGAATTACATTAAACAGGATCAGTACATGAATTACATTAAAAAGGAGCAGTACACGAATTACATTAAACAGGATCAATACATGAATTACATTTAACAGGATCAATACATGAATTACATTAAACAGGATCAATACATGAATTACATTAAACAGGATCAGAACATGAATTACATTAAACAGGAGCAGTACATGAATTACATTAAACAGAAGCAGTACATGTTAAACAGGAGCAGTTCTACCCCACAGAGTTATTTGTAACCTAGTACTATCGACGCCTTTATCAATTTAATTGGTAAATTTTGAGGACTCTTATTGTAACCTAAAAAGACAATTTAGATAAATATTAAACTTGACAAGTATAATATTGTGGTTTTCCATTATTTATATATGGTATACATTTTACATGTAAACTCTTACTTAAGCTTAAATAAAGTTGTATCAAAATATTTGAACATGTTCTTATCCTTTATCAAATACTAGAGTAATAAGTCAACAAAATCTTTGGTTAAAAGTAAAACCGAGACTCCACTTGAATTTCATTGATAAAAGAAAATTTTTTAATTTGAACTTGTTTATAGTAAAATAGAACCAAGAACGAGACTTCTATAAATAGATTTGTTAAACAAACCAATTCAAATGGAAATTTCTTCAGTAACAAGTATGTTGAAACTGTCATTATACCGCATCACTTATATAGAAAAGCAATATTTGCTAATGCACTATAATTGCTTTCCCTAATCTTGGGGAACTTTCAGCGTTTAGAAGTCTTTTCTCTTTTTTTATAATCCTGAATCAAGCTTTCTAAATACGCAAATCCTGTTTCCTGCTAAATACACCGTTTAAGACCAACTTAATACAAATTCTCTACACTGCCATAATTTGCCAGGACAAATGAGAGGTTTATAATGGAATTCTACTTTTTATATACAATACAAATTTTAAACATTTATTAGTGAAATAATCAGCTCAAAAGTTTAGAATGTTGAATGGCAAAATATCCAAGGTTCAGACGCGATCTCTCATAAGTTTGTTATTGGTCAATCTCCTTCATCTCATGTTTATTTCTGATATTTTTTTCACTGTGATTTTTTTTCTCCAAATTTATAGGAATCCTCTCTATATTGAAAATTTTGATTTATTGTTGGAATTTAAAACTAATTTTAAGACTTTTGATGCAAAATTCTTAATAAACAGAAATATTTAATGCTAGAAACTGAATCCAGTTGGTCTAGTTAACTTGCCGGCCAATATTCATTTTGTGTCAGTAGAGTGTACGGGCGGAAAATTTAATAGGTGACTTCTGAATCGAGTCCATTCCGGAAAAAGCTCTATTTGAATATGAAAAAAATCAAAACATCAATACATTGAGAGGGAATCACTAATCAATTAACACTGTTGAGCTAAGGGTGATTTATATTTAATGGATTTGTAGCACTTCAAGTTAATTGTTTTTCGTCAATTAAAATTTAGTTAAAGAATTGTCATAAAGGAAAAAATATAAATGCATTTCAATTTCATAAATAGTTTGTTTTTCATGTGGTATATATTTATTTCAATAGATTTAGAAATCCAGTATTCCTTCTTACTGGGATCTGAGGTGATCGTTTCCGCCTTCAGTTACACGAGAGTTCCTATCTCGAAAGTCCCGTATTGCCTGAATCTACTAGGGGTGAACACAAAAAGAGGAGGTGAAACAAGGAAGGGATGTCAGGGATAGCACAACAAATCCTGAAAACTTTCCTCACAA
This sequence comes from Modiolus philippinarum, assembly GCA_002080025.1. Classification (NCBI taxonomy): domain Eukaryota; kingdom Metazoa; phylum Mollusca; class Bivalvia; order Mytilida; family Modiolidae; genus Modiolus; species Modiolus philippinarum. The sequence continues at coordinate 31,667 of MJUU01057091.1, read as the reverse complement.
ACCATTACTAATATTTGAAAAAAATAACACATATTGGATGTACTTAATTGTCCTGGTTTTTCACTTTCTCATGTTTATTCTTCATCTTTATCATCCGTTTTCAGTTAATTCAGAAAGCTTTTCTTTTCCAAAATATTAGCAATCCACGGCATCTCGGTATAATTTTTCTGTTATCAACACTATTCAATTATCTACCCCTTTACAATGTTTAAGTACTGTGATATAATATTGTTACACCTGACTTAGTGATAATCTGCGTGGAATGTTTAAGTTGACAAAAATATGTCCCGGAGACATCTTTGAGCACGTTTCTCTTCAAAGCAGGAGACCGAAATATTAGAGAACTTTTATCATGTTTTATTTTGATAGTAAAATCAATTACGAACTTGTGAAAAGATTTTTGAATGATGTGAGCTAATTTAATTTAGTTCTTTTTTAAACAGCGTTGAAATATTATTTGCACAATTAATTTTTCTTTTTGAAATGTATACCATTTATAAATGCAATGAATATGTATATATTGTACATTTCAGCAAATTTACGTAATGTAATTAATGTCAATTATCCTGAAATATCTCAGTCATTCAATTTAAAAATTAAATCTGCATTCATTCTTCCTTGAAATAAATCATAATTTTTAAAAATATATATATAAAAAAAACCAAGAGTTGTCAGAAGACAACATAGCTCGCCGGGGATTCCAGTAACCTCAATGCACAATAAATTCGTAAGTAATAGAAAGCTCTCTTCACAAGAAAGTCACATATCAAATATAAACACCCTATCAATAAACAACTCAATTCTAGAAGCAAGTTTAAGGTTTTTTAAAAAATTGACCTTAGGGCAAAGTCAAGGTCAAAATGTCTACAACTATGGTACCATCAGAAAGCTCTCATCAAAAGAATGTCACATACCAAATATGAAGACCCTACCACTAACAATCTTCATTCAAGAAGCAAAGTTAAAGATTTTAAAAAATTGCCCCCAGGGAAAGGTGAAGGTCAAAATGTCTACAAATATGGTACCACTAGAAAGCTCCCATCATAAGGAAGTTACATACTAAATATAAACACCCTACCACTAAAAGCCTACCTTCTAGAGGCAAGGTTAATGTTTTTCAAAAATTGCCCTCAGGGCAAGGTCAAAATGTCTACAAATATGGTACCAGAAGAAAGCTCTCATCACAAGGAAGTCACATACCAAATATGAACACCCTACCGCTAAAAGCCTACCCTTTAGAGGCAAGGTTAAAAGTTATTCAAAATTTACCCTCAGGGCAAGGTCAAGGCCAAAATGTCTACAAATATGGTACTCCTGGACAGCTCTCATCATAAGGAAGTTACATACCAAATATAAACACCCTACCACTAAAAGCCTACCTTCTAGAGGCAAGGTTAATGTTTTTCAAAAATTGCCCTTAGGGTTAGGTCAAGGTCAAAATGTCTACAAATATGGTATCACTAGAAAGCTCTCATTATAAGGAAGTTACATTCCAAAAATGAACACCCTACCACTTAAAGCCTACCCTTTAGAGGCAAGGTTAAAGTTATTCAAAATTTACCCTCAGGGCCAGGTCAGGGCCAAAATGTCTACAAATATGGTACCCCTGGACAGCTCTCATCATAAGGAAGTTACATACCAAATATTAACACCCTACCACTAAAAGCCTACCTTCTACAGGAAAGGTTAAAGTTTTTCAAAAATTGCCCTCAGGGCAAGGTCAAGGTCAAAATGTCTACAAATATGGTACCACCAGAAAGCTATCATCATAAGAAAGTTACATACCAAATATAAACACCCTACCACTAAAAGCCTACCCTTTAGAGACAAGGTTAAAGTTATTCAAAATTTACCCTCAGGGCAAGGTCAGAGCCAAAATGTCTACAAATATGGTACCCCTGGACAGCTCTCATCATAAGGAAGTTACATACCAAATATAAACACCCTACCACTAAAAGCCTACCTTCTAGAGGCAAGATTAAAGTTTTTAAAAAATTGCCCTTAGGGCAAGGTCAAGGCCAAAATGTCTACAAATATGGCACCCCTGGACAGCTCTCATCATAAGGAAGTTACATACCAAATATAAACACCCTACCACTAAAAGCCTACCTTCTAGGGGCAAGGTTAAAGTTTTTCAAAAATTGCCCTCAGGGCAAGGTCAAGGTTAAAATGTCTACAAATATGGTACCAGAAGAAAGTTCTCATCACAAGGAAGTCACATACTGCAAATATTAACATTCTAGCTCTTCAGGTCTCAACTCCACAAGCAAGGTTAAAGTTTTGCCGATGCCGACGACGGGGGTATGACAATAGCTCTCCGGACATTTGTCCCGGCGAGCTTAAAAGTAATACACGTGAGGTAAAATCTGTGAGACATCTAACAAGAATAACATGTAAAATCCTTAACTAGTTTGAAATAAGGTCACCAGAGGACATGAAATAATGAGCACAAGGTTTTTAAACAAAAACAAGAGGCTTACATGAGCCTGTATAGCTCATTTGGCTCAAAAGGATAAAAATTTCTTCATCAAGTAATGTGCTTCACATACTGAATATTTTGTCATGAAATAAAAATGGTGTCATCGATGTCAGATCAGTTTTAAGACTAAGCTTACACACAAGACAAGTATAATAAAATGTGAATCAATTTCTCAAATTATGCCTCAAAAAGTGTAAGTCATTTCAATACAGGTAAATGGTCTAAATAAAATTCAACTTTAAGAGACAATAAAAGTTTGACAAAAAACTGGATAGATTAAGAGAGAGAGATAAAACTATAAGGCTTCCATCCATATCCTCAAATGTAGATGAGGGGCCTTGATCATCAGTTTACTTGTCAGTGTGAGTTTTCAGGCAAAAATATTCTCTTTTATTTATTTATTTTTTTCCATTTCTCTTTGTTGCATTTCAAATGTCATTTTTATTTTTGTGGGTCTTGATCCTTATATCATTTCATTTCAAAATTAAAAGATGATATTCTTAAAAAGGTCAACTTGAAAAGGTATAAACATGCAAATGCACAGCTTTGACTGCATATGCTGTCAGGCATTTTAAACATGCAAATTCACAGCTTTGACTGCATATGCCGTCAGGCATTTTAAACATGCAGCAGTAAAAAGCAACATCTGAATTAAGCTCTTCCTTAAATTTTAAGAGCCAATATTAAACTTCGAGCCACCATAATATGTATTCCTTACAGCAAGTACTTTATCAGTCTAGTTCACTTCAAAGCCGATGTATACATGTAAATGATATGACCTGCCAATCTCCGACTTAGTAAGTTGACAATCATCGTGACAGATACATGTTAAAACGCATGTTAAACATACTTGTGTAAGCTTATTGACACTTGTACGAAAGGAAAAAAGTTGACTGTTTTTCTGACCTTTTACAGAAATTCTTGTAAAAACTTCCTGTAGGAATGACTGAATGCTATATACTGTAACTATTTCAAAAATCTTAATTTGAAGATACAGTTAATGCACTTCTATTGGTTGTTCAATATAGAGGATAACATGCCCCATACAAGGTTACTTGTGTCTGCAAAACACTTATGACACACATGGCCCCTAAACACAAGTTGTTTTTTTTTTCACAAATGGACGAATGGACAAACAAAAATCGAACAGACGGACAAGGGTAAAACAATATGCACACCCACCTTCCCCCATCCCATCCCCTGACCCCTGACTTTTCAACGCAGGTGCATAAAAAAAATTTTCAGACAAGTTTTTACAATATGAAACGTTTTTGATAATCTTTTGGTTCTATAGTCTTGACATGGCAAATTTCAGAAACTAAATTTAAAGTAATTTTGATACAAAAAAAATGTACTCAGTTTTTTTTAATAAAAACAAGGCATATTTGAAAATGAGATTTCAGATTAGACAGTTGACAATCAAACCAAAAGCATGAAGCCAGTTCTGAAAATCTCCCCTGAAAATCTTGCTTCAAAAACACTATCCTGCTGATTGACCTTGACCTTTTGTATGTTTGCATGTGTCAATCCTGTTTAACAGGAAAAAGAATTCAACCAAAAGACATCTTTTAAATCTAAGACCACCTTGATTTATACATGTCAAAAACTGCATATCAAATACATATATTATTTAAGGATAAGGTTTTTTTGGATTGTTAAATATGAAGCACATGTATCTTTATGTTTTAGTTGACTGATTGGTGACAGTTAAACCAATAGGTTCTTGGAAATACATGCCCAATGAATATTTGAAAATAAATCCAGGTATAATATGACAATGCATATTTCATATAACATTTTACACAGAAATATGATCATGCAATTTTAAATAAAGTATCTTTGAAACGCCAAACTGGAAGTAGATATTTAACCTTGACAATGACCTTTCTCTCAAATACCCTATTGCCACTCTTAATTATGGCCATCCAACATTATCACATGTATTCCATTCCGATTCGTATATTGCAGTTTCATTGAATCCTGTGATAACATTTAGCCTACTTACATCTACATTGCCCATTGCCATAACAGCTATGTCATAAGACGAAGGACCATAACAGGCAATCTTCTTTTGGAAGACTATGGCAGATTTTCATATTGTAAAAAAAAAACAGCAGACAATCATTTTCAAACAATATATAAACTGTTTTTTGTTTTGTTTTTTGTTTTGCTCAGATTAAAAATACGAAAATTAGTATCAAAACAAAGTTATGATAGATCTGTTTCTGATTGCAAGAAGGACCAACTCTAGTTACTGGACATGTTAATCAGGAAGGTGACTTAGCGAATTCCTGATACATGTATATATAAATCTCCCGACGTGTTTTTACGATTGTCAAACAGGAGCCATTAAACCTCAATAAAACTTCTATAAAAGGTAATGTATATTATCAATGGACCCTTAAACCCTGTAATAGATTAGCTGTCATGATTTATGAATGTCTGGAAAAAATTGGCAAGCTTCGGTTTGTCATGTGACCAAAATTAAATTGTATTTAGGAGGATTAAATTGTTAGCAATGCAACACATCATAATAGAATAAAACGATTATCCAAGCTTGAAATTTGGCGAATTCTCAACTACAAAAAGTCAAAGAGGGAAGGTAGATAATCAGTTAAGGTGAACTGGTTTACTTGTGGAAATCCACTCGGTTGAAAGAAAGTTTTCTGGCGTATGATATGGCTTGAAAGCTTTCGAGAAGTGAAATCTATATGCTAATTAATTTTATGCATTCTTTAATGAATACAAACAGGAAATGTATGCATCATTAATACTTGAGATATACTATACATTTTGAAGTATATAGGTACTTAATAAGTTATACAGCAAGTGACCTGTATCTAGTTGTTAAAATGTATGTAGAAAACGGGATGTATGTTTTTGAAATGAAACATCATATTTTGCTTAACGCTTGAAATACGATAAATTTATTATTAGATATATATATATATATAAATAAGCCATGGAATTGAACTCACAAGACATATTTTTAGGTGGGAACAGAATAGCAGTAGTTTGGGGGGGGGGGGGNAAAAAACATGTTTATGACGCATTAATTTTTTCATAGAGCCCTTCTCACAAATATATATCTACTCCCCCTCCCCACCAATAAATAAAAGTTGCATGTATCTTTAACCTCTTTTATTTTACATGTTATATATTTTCTGGGATTGAAGTAATGTATCCAAAATTCAAGTGACCTGCAAACATTTCTTAAGTTATATAAAATATTGTACTTGACAGCCAATATTTTGATATATTGAGACTTAAAACAAACAAAAATATAAAGTTTACAAATCTTTGAGAAACTTTTTCTCCGCTTAATTCAAAATTAATTGTATTTCACAAAAACACTATTGATAACTTAGCAAAGCGATAATTATTCTTTATTAAATTATTTGAGCCTTGACAATACATTTGCTTTCATTTTGTCCTCAGTCTTAAGATAAAATCTCAAAAGACAAACCTCAAAGAAGAAAATATAAATCCACAACTTCTATCAATCAAAACTTGTCATGAATGTTCAAATGTACTAAAACAATATTTCTTTAAACACTATCAACTTCTTAAGTTTACCTGCCCAGGTGAGACAGGTAATAATTACTTCTACCAACAGGTATCTACCTGAATAAATTATATATAATAAGTTTTAAAAAATTATATACTATTTTATGAACTCAACAAGGTATTCAAAAATCTCACCTGGCAGAATTTTCTACGAATAATATCCAAAACTGGAGAAAATTGATAAAATATCTTCCCTAATACAATCCTTAATTGAAAAAATACCAACAGCTCTTTTTGAAATCTGTGAAAAAATACTTATACATGGAATTAAGTGAAATTTTAAGTCCTTTTTAATCTGGTAAACAAGTGTATGTAATTTGAATGGGCCCACTTTAAAAAGAGTATTTCCAACTACTGGCTATAGTCTATATCATAAAACTATGTCATAAAAAGATTAACTGTCGAGATTATCCAATTGTGTTAAGATCTGTCTAATGAAATTAAATCTGCAGCCTTAGTCATGCCTGGGTCCAAGCTAAGACAAGTTTAGGCAAAGGTGTGATCATTAATCAATGATAAAACAAAAACAAAAAAATTATAAAATGAAATTCAAAACCTGGAAATTTAGAAATTTATTGATTTTTCAAAACTTATGAAAATGATCAACATTATATTTGGCCCGATATTTGGGATATAATTCAAACTGTGTTTGAGTTTCTGTTTTTTTTTTATCTAATTTTCCTTATTTTTTCATCATTATATCTATTTTTATCTAATTTTGAAAAAAAAAACAATTTTTACCACATTATGAAAAATTTCCAAATATTATATTAAAAAAAAAGTTAAAATTACAAACCTGCCATCTTTATAGAATTTGACGCACATGTCAACTCCATGCATACCTTAAACCTATAAACGGGTCTTAAAATCCACTTTTCAGTCTTTTTTTTTTGCATATTCAAGACATTACAATCATCATGCAATACACAAATGAATGTTTGGTTAATCAAGAAAAAAATGCTTTCTGCAAATTTCAAAATTGATGCTCTCATAAGGGAAACTGCCACAAATGATAGTATAAATATTCAGATTCCAGATGCAAATTCTTCTCCATGGGAAGAAAGTTTGAGCAGTGAGAGAAATAAAGCTTACTTAGAAACCTTATATTAAGAAAAAAAAATACTACTATCTTTCTAAAAAAAATGTGTTTTATTTTTCAGTGTGTTGTTTTTCTTTTTGATTTTATTAAAATCAATTTTGTGGTCCAAGGCTGTTTGGTAAAATATTGAATGCTTTCATTTATGAACTGCTCAAACAATTGACAGATATTCAATAATTTGAAACATCTTGACAAATTTTTATCAGCCGTACATACAAATGCTGTCACTTATCAACAATAGATATTTAATAAAACCACATCTGCCCTGTAATCGACATTCATCCTTACAGGTAAATTTTCACCAAATTTGGTATTCACATAGGGGCGTTTTCTTCATTTAATGAGCCGAATCAATTTGTGAAAGGTATCATAGATAAAATCGATTATCAAAAAATATGCATGATTAGAATTTCCCTTTGTGCCGCCTCCATATCAAATATTGATATTCCTATATCAATAACAAACTTTTTTGTTTGTGTGTGCAGATTTCATTTCTTCAGGGAAACTAACGAATGCAATATATTTCATTCACCTTGCACAATAATATCTTCGACAAGGTAGATAACTTTTTTTTAAAAAAAGGAAGAGATATCTTGTTTTTTTTCTCCTGTTTTTTTCCAACAAGGTTGAATCTGTTTAAGAAATGCATATGATTATATGATAGTTTATCAACATTCTTTTCAAAGAAACTTCCAGGATTTGGAAATGATGCATCAATATACAATTTGAAATGGTTAACCATTTTAAAGCTGTCCACAGCTCTTCCATTCTATGAATTTAAAACCTTATTTCTGAATCTGAGTACAAACTGTATTGCAAGAAAATAACAAAGTTTGCAATATCCAGTAGAAAATAAGAAGAGAATTCCTTCATTTATTCCATAATGTAAGATGCACATCTTCAATATACATAGAAATAAACTGTAAAGTTTTAAAAAAAAATGGTATAAAATAGTAGGGAAAACAGGCATCCATTTTTATGGAATGCATAAATTAACATATATTCTAATAACTATACCTATCTTCAAATAATTGAAGATGGGTTTAATTCAATTGAATTGAACCTATCTTTAATTTAATTAGAGATATCTTTAATTCAATTAAAGATAAGTATCAAATAAGCGGAATTAAACCTATCTTTAATTGAATTGAAGATATCTCTAATTGAATTAAAGATTATCTTTAATTCATTTGAAGATAGGTACAATTGAATTAAACCTATCTTTAATTGAATTAAAGATATCTCTAATTTGAATTAAAGATATCTTTAATTTATTTGAAGATAGGTCTAACTATTTTGAATATATGTTAATTCGGCATAGTATTTAATGAATGCCAAATTAACATAATATTCAAATAATTATACCTATCTTCAAATAATTTAAGATAGGTTTAATTCTTTTAAAGATAGGTGCAATTCATTTGAACCTATCTTCAAATAATGAAGGGTAATTGAACCTATCATTAATTGAATTAAAGATAAGAAAAAGAAGGGAAACGGGGAATGTGCCAAAGAGACAACGACCCCAAGGGGAGCAATAACAACTCAAAGCCACCATAAGATCTTCAATGAACGGTGAGGAAACCCCACACCCAACGGTAGGTCGGAGTTGGCCCCTAAATAAA
>MJUU01057086.1:0-14803 GCA_002080025.1 Modiolus philippinarum | reverse complement strand
TTCGTAAGGACTGTCTTTGTTATACTTATTTGAAATAGTTTGTGAATAATCAAACATCGAGATTCAACAAATATTGGGGAGTTTGTTTCTATATATTTATGTATTGTTAATAATGGAACTTTCCCTTTTAGATTATCTGTCATTTTCTTTGAATTAAGAGCCACCTTGTTAAAAAACACATAAATTTGTTAATGGAGTTGCAATAAATATATTAATATTCAGGGGAAATTTACATGTTTTAGATAATCGACTCGGTTTCGTCTTGCAAGATGCATGATGAAAGCATTGCGTGAATGGGACAAGATTTTTGTAAAATTCAATTCAAATGTACATGTTTTCATGGGTCTCTAAAAACACCACAAAGGACCACCTTTGTGGACAAAGGAGCACAAAGTAGCACAAAGGACCACAAAACGGTATAAAATCAGTACAAAGGACACAAAACTGTATTCTTTGTATTTACCAAAAAAACTATTTTGAATTTTATTTTTAGTCGATTTTAAATCAATTTTATCAAACCAAAACCTTGTCCGGTAAAGACCCGTTATATGCCACATCGTAATTGAAATAAAATTCTGCTTAGAGCTGGCGTTAACAAAATTGTGAATTTAAGATAATTATTTATTCAAAGATTATAAAATGTTGAATTTGATAATCAAAGATGTTATTTTTTATTATCAATCAGTACAAAGGTTTTATAATTTTCACCGGAAAAACCGGTTTGCCAATTTAAATTGTTATCTTGGGTATTGTGGATATCGATTGACTCGATGAGTGCCCTGTGGTTGTTTAAATGTTGTGATCGTCTTCTGTCGTCTTTTTGTCGGGCAGTGGATGACAGCGATTGTAAGAACACTTCGCCAGTTAACTTTAAGTTTGTTGACGATCCCGCATCCATGGACCATTAGGATAAAAAAGCATTGATGTAGCGTTGCTCGACAATTAGCAATGAATTCCGCTCAAACCGGTGCTAGGGGCCGTCTTGAACTTGCTATGAGGTATGAGTAAAGTTCATTGTTGAAGGCCTCATGGCGACTTCAAGATGAAGAACAACAATAAAAGCGTTGTTCCATTGCTTATTTACCATGTATTTGTAGAGACTTTGTCTCATTTGCATTTACTTCATATCCCTTCATTGATAATCGAACCCGACAAAAGCCGTATTATTCCAGAACACCCCCAAAATATAGAAAATAACAAATCTAGCTTTTTGTACAAAAAATTTAGAAATATTCATTTAATTAACTTGTTAATTCAATACCTTGTACGTTCAAGTAAACTCGAAAACGGCGTAGCCACTCATGTCGGAAATATTCATGAAAAACGACGTAAATGAATTAAAAATACATTTTTTGTTCGTAAAATATGAATAATTTAATACTTAGAATATAATTTTATGTCCTTTGTGCAGAAATAATATCTTTTTGTGGTCCTTTGTGCTACTTTGTGCTCCTTTGTGCATAAAGGAGGTCCTTTGCGGTGTTTTTAGAGACCGTGTTTTCATCGAGGTTTAACAAAAATTAATTGGTGAAATAGGAAACAAAAATCTGTCACTTTTAACAATCAAGAGTTTATATACATATATAAAGAAGGACTGAAGGACCAACTGGTCATGATCATACATATGTGCATTGCGACAAATGTTTTTAACTGAACCGTAACCTCGAAAATACTATTTGGGCATATGAAGATAGAATATCAAGGAAGGAAATCTTGGCATGTAAATTGCATCTCTCATTTTGTCTCTGCAGATGATGAGATCCACTTTCTTATAACTCTCAAAGTTAAAGAACACTTTATGGATGTTATATAAATTGTTGTGGTATTACCACAAAGAAATTTGAGTACGCTACCTAGCAAAATGAATGATTAATCCTGGCAAAAATGGTACTCGGAAATGAAAGATCAGCCCTTGAAAAGATGGCTGGTCAGTCCTCCAGTGCAGAAAAAGATGCAGGTTTATTCAGCAAGTACAAGCGATATCAATGATACATATCTTGTTTTATCCCAAAACGATATGTATCATGATTGATATCGCTTGTATTTGCTGAATTTTTGAAGTACACCAGAGTAGTCCCTTTTCTGGTGTTCTTCACACCGACATAAAGATAGCGCTTTATGTTTATCATGTAACCGTGTAAAAAAGACAATTTGAAAAGTAATTTCCAAATAATAACAAAATGAAATATTAAATATAGTTTTTTTTTAAATCAATGAAGATCTTTTATGCAAATACAGATGTTCTAAGTATCGTTTATCAAATACACAGTGTCATGTTCTATTATCGTTTAACAAATACACAGTGTGATGTTCAATAATCGATTATAACAAAATACAATAACCCTTTTTTTAATTTCAGGAGCCCGAAAATGAATTAAAAATGTTGAAACTATACTCTTTGTTTCGGGACAGAACTAATATAATATATAAGTCCTAGTTGCGAATTAAAAAAAATACAATGCTGAATATTATTATAATTTCATTTTGTGTTGTCCAGTTGACAATTGTAATTTCAAAATATCATAAAATTGTTGTATCAAACATCGCTTACATAATCTCCCACTTGAGATAAGGTAGAGAAGCTGTTACATACTGTGACAATTTCCTGATTAGTAATTATTAATAAAACAAACAATTTATCTGATAAAAGAAATTATATAAATTTCAAAATAAATATGTGTGAAAATCATTGTCACATTCTATTTTTTTCAAATTTTAAAAGTTTATAAATCATAAAAAACCCGACAACTTCAATTTCGTTATTATACAAATCTGGAAGTTAATTGTTTACAAAATTGAAATTGTCCGTGGTCTCTATATTTTTTTCAAAATTTGATTTTCCGAAACACTTTTATTGCATTGTGTTATTAATTAATACTTTTTTTCCATATTTTTCCAGTTCTTATACTTAATATACGCAATGGCAATAATGTATTTTCTGTGGCTCGCCCTGACTTATGAATTTGGTTAGTTGATCGCCCGGTTGATCGATCATAGATTCATTTCACACAAGTCTGAACCGATATTATGCAACAAGCATAAGTTTTGCTTGCAAAATGCCACACTTTAATCGTAACTTATTTTCAATTGAAAAATATTGTAAGATAGGTCTATTTTTATATTTTATTACAGTATCAGGGAATTTAATATATAAAAAGCGGAAATATTTTATTTTGGTATTTAAAGAGGAGGACCTCGACCAATAAGTGAATATTTTGGTTGCATTGTTATAGTGATTTACCCCTTCTCTTTAACAATAAAATGCCACACTTTAACATTAACTTATTTCGATTTTAAAAACACTTACATAAAGATTGAAAATTAAACTTTCTCGTAATAACAGGGAATATTGAAACGATAATGGAAAAACTTGTTAAATATCTGATAGAAAATTTATCGCTGTACTATTCTTTGTTAAAAAAATTGACCAGTCTTACTATATATTCCGCGCATGCGCACAGCGGGATGGGACGAAAAGTGCTATATGTTTGGTTGCTCATATCTTTAATTCTTATTTTAAATTTGAGCTCTTTTTAAAAGTATTTATATCTCCTTGAAGACCCCCATCCTATCTAACATCTGTATGATATAATTAGCTCCAGACCTATAAAATTATATTCCAAAATATTAAATATTGGATGCAATGTAGCCTTCGACAAGCTCAATATTTTAGTAGTGTAAACAAAACCTTTATATATAAAACAAAATACAACAAGAAATGGATGTCGATACGAAATCAAACCGGGTTTTCCTTCACTATAAGAATGGACAAATAGGTACTTGTGTGAAAAGCTGTTTTTAACTTATACCTCCTCTTACTATGTTATGTGCAGTGTATGCCGTCACTCTTAAAAATCACTGAAACGGTATACTTTACTTAAAAGTCAAATAAAAGACACATGGTCAAAACACCTATAAATTTCAAAGTTCAAAGAGGCATAACTCCTGGATAAATAACACGATGAAAAATCCTTAACCATATGCACATCTACATATGATGTTCTTGCTAAATACAAAGTTTCATGAAATTCTGTTGAACGGTTACAGAGGAGTTGCGCTTACGAGCACATGGTCAAAACACCTGTAAATTTCTAAGTTCAAAGGGGCATAACTCCTGGAAAAATTGCACNATGAAAAATCCCCGACAATATGCACATCTACATATGATGTCCTTGCTACATACTAAGTTTCATGAAATTCTGTTGAACGGTTACAGAGGAGTTGCGCTTACGAGCACATGGTCAAAACACCTGTTAATTTCTAAGTTCAAAGAAGCATAACTCCTGGAAAAATTGCACGATGAAAAATCCCCGACAATATGCAAATTTACATATGATGTCCTTGCTACATACTAAGTTTCATGAAATTCTGTTGAACGGTTACAGAGGAGTTGCGCTTACGAGCATATGGTCAAAACACCTGTATATTTCTAAGTTCAAAGGGGCATAACTCCTGGAAAAATTGCACGATGAAAAATCCCCGACAGTATGCACATCTACATATGATGTCCTTGTTACATACAAAGTTTCATGAAATTCTGTTGAACGGTTACAGAGGAGTTGCGCTTACAAGATCTGGCAGCCGCCCGCCCGCCCGACCGCCCGCCCAACCACCGTACATCTGCATTTCAATAACCGGATTTCCCAACGGGAAAACCCGGTTAGTAAAATAATAAAACCACAAAAATTGAAAGGGACCAGGAAGATAGATCTTACATTGCTTCTATCTCTAATTATTTATGACATAAAAATAAAAAAAAAACACAAATCCTGAAATTTTTCAGAAAAGAACAAAATTGGTGATCAGAATTTCTAAAAAGTTGTAGGGTGTGTAGTACTTGATCTTGTCAAGCTGATATGAATGTTTTTTTTTTTATCTGTGACGATTTTTCAGTTACTTATCCCTTTGATCCATTTTCAGTAACAACAGCAATATTTTTTGCTATTGGACACTTCGAACAATTTCAATCAACATGTACAACCCAGTGATGATCCACGCCAAGTTTCATTTATAAAGGCCTTGTAATTTCATTTGAATAATTTAGATAAAGTTTACGTCGAACGGAAAGACGGGCATGGCAATAGACCATCCTGGCTATAGACAGGTGAACTTTACGGCTATTTTACCCGATAACTCTGAAAAATCAAACTAAAAATATATGATCTAGGCATTCTCCAGAAGTAGTATGAGAGGTTGTCAGGCAAGACGGACATCGGGTTACCATAGTACCTCCCGTAGAAGATAAGCGCATAATAGTTCCAACGACATTCTATGCAGTTAAAACCTTCCTAAAAATCTGTATATTACGCATAGAATATTGAAAGGGAGATAATAACTTCGATGTCTCTTAAGGATGGTCCCTCCTAAAATTCATTATATCAAGATTTTAAAATTAGTATCTTTATTTATTAAAACGTCGATCATACATCATTTTAAGCAAAAAATATTGATTGGTCAGTGTGCCCGTTTTTAAGATTTAAGTGCCCAAAATTTTGGCGGGAAACTTAACTCCTCTTGATTTTTCATTTACTTAGCATTAAGACAGTCGCCACTAGGAATACAATGAAGATATATCAAGAATTGTATCAAATTTTGTCAAAAGTTTATTCAAGATGTATGCAAACATATTTTGAAAAGAAAAGTGGGGGTCAGTGTGCAAAATTTTCTAATGCATCATGGTGGATAAAATAAGAGAATTCCGAAAGTCAAAGACAGATTCAAAAACCTGAGGAGTGACCATCCTTAAAGATTAGATTATTTTAAAGCAGTACCTTTTTCGGATTGGGAATGGAGTGTTGGGAAGCTTTGTCTTCAGTTAAATGCTACTTCCGCTGGTTGTTCGGTGAAACTGAAATGAAAAAGAAATAAGATTCAATACAACATGAACTCATTCTGTTATGGGAAACAGGAAATCTTACTCGACTCTCGATGGTGGTCCCTTTTCCGAAATCCCGTCAATTTTTCTACACTTTCCCGTTTAATTTTTCACATAGACTCTTGTATGGCCATTTCGGAAATTAATTCATCATCAGCATCACTAGAACCCAAACATAGGAAATCCATAATTTCAAAAAAATGTTCAAGATGCATAAAACCAAACGAAATCAGAGTAATCAAATATAGCTAGGGACAAAAGTAACTTTAACCTTTTCCACTGGAGTGTCGATAACAAATTAACCGATAAACTTGGTCCTGATCTTCTACCAGAATAGCTTTTAAAGATATCAAACGCATATTAGATTAACTTTGACCAGACATCTATACATAAAAATTTTAAAAGAATGTATCACTCACCTAGACCTACTCACCTATTTTAACATCGACAGTTTTATTGAAAGCATCAAAAGTTAAAACTATGGTTTGAATATGCAGAGTGGTTTAAGGTGCAAAATCGTAAAATTGTGTTATAGGGTCCATTGTTACACTATGATTCCTACTGGCAGCCATCTTGGATAAAGTTTGAATTGACCTGAAAACTATTTTTTGCAGGGGACTGCCTAACCAACATTGTGACCAAGTACAGTGCAATAGTTTCAAAGGAGATCTTAAAAGTGTCCATATAAGGTCCAATGTAAAACGTTGTTCCCCGCTGGAGCCAATATTTAATATAAAACGAACCTGAAAACCTTTCTTTTGTTGTAGGGGACCTCACAAAGACTGGTGTTGCATAGTTTGGGTCAAATTTGTCCAACAATTTGAGAGAAGATTCCCAAATGGTACCAAGAACCATGTTCCCTGCTAGCACCCATCTTAGATAAGACACCGAACTGAAATAAATGGGGACAAGTTTGATTTTAAATTATAAACGGCTCTTTAGTTTCAAATGTCGAGATCTCAGAGTTGGAAAAAATTTCCATAGGGTCCGATGTTTCCCTTTGGCGGTCATCTTTGATAGAGTGCATCATGAAAAACACATATATACAATGGACCGCTTAAATACTATATTGTGATTAAGCTGATTGGCATAACTGAGGTTAAAGAAATGAACTAATGACAAATGGACATAACAGAGGCCAAAAAACAAAACTTTGATCTTAGACATCACTTTGATCTAAAAAAAAAGTCTGACGTAACTTGGGCCTAGAAAATTTTTTTTCATCATTTTGGCAGCCAAAATATTTTTTTCACATAAAATCAGATCCAAAATATTTTTTTAGGAAAAAACCATAGCCCCCCCCCCCCCCCTTTCAAGTTAAATGGTCGGTCCCTTATCTTTCTTCTTGTACTTATATTTTATTTGAATCGATTAATTTGACCCCTTATATATTTCTCGTAGAAAGGTAGACTCGCTAGGGGTCATATGGAAAGCTTAATTTCCTCGTAGAAGAGTAGACTAACTAGGGGTCCCATTGAAGGCTTAATTTACTGCCCCTAATTTTCCAGTGGCAGTTGGGTAGACAAATTATAACACAGAAAGCCTGACCGCGAACCATTGTAGACAAACTGTGTGGAGAAACGCTACGCCGCAAGCAGTTTAAATATCCCTTCTATATTTCTCGTTTAAGAGCAGACCCGGAAGGCTAGGTTTCCTGCCCCTACCCATTTCCAGATTTTCTTCTTCTTTTAGATATTACTTTTGAATTATTTTGTTTTCGTCTATATACAGCTTAAATATTGCTCACTGGACGTAAAACTCTAATCATTCAATCAAAACAATGATGTAGAAATAAAAACAGTTGATAAAATCGACGAAATGAACACACCAGCTGAAATGAAAAAAAGTATTTATGTTATGTATCACTTTTGTTTTATAAACGGGAAAACATTCTCAAAATACGGCTGATTACGGACACATAACTGCTTGAATACTGATACCGTTTAAGAGAGGTTAACAGGTCTGAGCACGAGGCCACCATTATTTCCCCCTATTTGTTCTTTATAACGAAATTTGAAATAAAAAAAAATCGCAGCAACTCAAACCAAATTAGATTTGGCTTGATTTTAGGGTAAAAAAATATCACTGGGTTTTTTTTTATTCAATTTCAAACAGACATACCATCGATTATAAAACCAGATGTCTTCCGAAATCTGTGGTCTTGCACAATGCAGAACAAAGCAACACCACAAATGAAGAGCACAGGTTGTTACATTACTGACTAATGCATTGTAGAGATTTTGCCTGATGTTCATATCATTTCGTTGTCTGTTTATGAGGATAAATGATTGACCATCTAAATATCACACAATTTTTTATTTGTTTAAATCCTTGAAATCTTGTACAAATCCTTGAAAAACCCTTGAAATTCATATGAGGTAAAGAGTGGCAACCCTGAGTTTTAAAATCATATTAAATGTAGTCGAAAAAGCGTTTTTGTACTGTGACTTTTTCGCGTGTTTACAAAAGCCCAGAATAAACAAAGACATGTAAGTACATTGTAGTTCGAGACGACTGCCATGTTACACAGGTAAGTTATGCTTTTTAAATCAGTAATGACAAAAGTAATCAAACAAATCTTGTGTGTTTGTTTTATTTAGGATGTCAGTATATTTTGAAAAGGTTTACATAATTTTCTAGAAATCTTGCATACTACACCTCATCAAACCAAACGAGGAGGACTTGTGCATCCCAAAGGCACGATCTTTCGTCATTGTTCGTTGCACCAGACCTAGTAGGGGAGAAAGAGATATTCTCGTATTCTGTACAATTTTATCACTGTCAATATTTTCTCATGCAAAGGCTACAACATCGATTCCGGGTTACGTTTTTTTCCTCATTGGAGTATATTATCTGTAGCATAACATTTCTAGAATTTGGAAAATAAACAGTTGTGGTGCTATACATAAACCAAAAACAGCAATTGTGCATTACATGATACCCCGCCACGTTTCACAAAATTTCTAAGGGAGCAACCATTTGATTTTTAGGGGGGGGGGGGCTATGGTTAATTTAAAAAAAAAAAGACAGGACGGTTACCTATAGCAAAAAAAATCCAGGATGACTATGCGAGTTAATCCAGGACAGGCTTGGAACACAAATAAAATGCCAGGATAGATCTTACACACAAAAAAAAAAAATCCAGGATGAAAAATTTAACCATAGCCCCCTATAGAAATCAAGTGGTTGCTCCCTTAGTTCAAAGGAGCATAACTCCAGGACAATGCGTACTACTGAACCCAAAATTATTCTTGGTCTATGTTTTGTGGTAAACAATTTACATATCAGGTATGAAGACATTGTTATTTCATTCACAAGTTACTAAACCCTAAAATTTGCAAAATATCAAAATTTCAAGGGGCATAACTCCAGAACCCCTTGGACCTCTGGACCCAAAATTTAACTTTGCCTGAGTTTTGTTGTCAACAACTTATATACCAAGTTTGAAGACCTTGTGTTATTTCGTTCAAAAGTTATCAGTCGGAAACCCTAAAATCTGCAAAATTTCAAAGTTTCAAGGGGCATAACTCCAGAACCCCTTAGACCTCTGAACCCAAAATCAAACTTGACCTGAGCTTTGTAGAAAACTACTTACATACTAAGTTTGAAGACTTTGTGTTATATTGTTCAAAAGTTATCAGGCGGACAACCTAAAATCTGCAAAATTTCAAAGTTTCAAGGGGCATAACTCCAGAACCCCTTGGACCTCTAAACCCAAAATCGAACTTGACCTGAGCTTTGTAGAAAACTACTTACATACTAAGTTTGAAGACTTTGTGTTATATTGTTCATAAGTTATCAGTCGGAAACCCTAAAATTTGCAAAATTTCAAAGTTTCAAGGGACATAACTCCAGAACCCCTTAGACCTCTGAACCCAATACCGAACTTGACCTGAGTTTTGTGGGAAACAACTTGCATACCAAGTTTTAAGACCTTGTGTTAATTCGTTCACAAGTTATTAGTCGGAAACCTTCGGGGGACGGACGGACGGACGGACAGACAGACGGACGGACGGACACACGACTGAGGGTATCACATAATACTTCGCCACTTCGTGTGGTGGGATATAAAAAGGAAGGGTGGGCAGGGTACAGGGAGACCGGGAGAAAGCAGGCAAGAGAAACGAGAAATCGGCGAGAAAGGGAGAAGGGAGAAAGGAAAATAGAAGGGAGACAGGAAGAAGTATGGAGAGAAGGGAGAAATAAGAGACAACCCGTCCACCCTCACAAAAATAAGATCAAGAAATGAAAAATTATAAATTTACGCATAAAAATCCAAGAACAAAATTTAATAATGATGATAGATATTACCACTTTCTTCCAAGTTTTAGTCTATGACGCTCATGTTTTACTTCTAGTCCTATAACATATGACTTCGCACTATTATTCTATATTTAATGTTTTTATCGGATTTTTGCGTTTTTTTTTTTTTGAAAGTGCGACTTTCAGACATGATTTCATGTCGGAAATAAAATTCGTCTCCTGTCGGACTGTATGTCGTGTTTTCAAATATATATTTACGTATTTATGGACCTAAACATGTAAAGCAATAAAGAAAATACCCCTCTTGCGATTCATACTATTTTTGACAAGACTAATAAATACTAGAGAGACTAAATGCCCCCGCTGCCATCATCCAAGTTTTCCCCATGTGTTTATATTCCTGTTTTGGATAAAATTTAGCTACTCTGTGAGACACATATGATGCCCCCGCAGTTGAATATGAAACATGGACATCCAATTTCTAAGCACCTGATATAACTGACTTTAATACTATGGGAGGTATTGTCCGAAATAGCAGTTCCAGACCACACATTTTGATAAAATGGCAAAGTTCAACTACCCTTCAAAATCACAAATTTTGGCAAAAAATTTAATATGACAATATGCACATCTTTTATCCATGCCTAATCTTTGTGGAAAGAAAAATAAATGTAACATTAATATTGTGGGAGGGTTATCCGGAACAACAGGTCCAGAAAACACATTTCGATAAAATGGCCAAGTTCAACTACCCCTCAAAATCACAAATTTTGGCCAAAATCTAAACCATGACAATATGCACATCTTCAATCCAAGCCTAATCACTGTGCAAAGTAAAATAAATGTAGCTTTAATATTGTGGGAGGAGTTATCCGGAATAACAGCTTATCAGAGATGGGACGGACGGACATGGGTAAAACAATATGCCCCCCCCCCCCTCGACTTGTCGTCGCGGGCGCATAAAAATAACTTCCCAAGCGGTGCAATAACTAGAGCATTCGCCATATTTCAATGATTTTCGAATTTGAACAACCGAGTTTCAAAAAACGAAGTTCACCATAAAAATGCATACAAGAAGTGAATTTCGCTCTTGAAGTTATAATTTTACATTTGAAAATTTTCCTTTTCATAATTCTTTTAAATCCGTTGTCTCTATTTTTTTTTATCTCGGTGTACAATTTCCCTTGTGTCGTATAAAAATAAACAAAGATGTGAAAACATTTCGAGACGACCCACTAGGTAAAACAAGTCGGGTATTTATTTAAATTATAATGACAAAAGAATTATAATAATAACATTGGGAGCGTGTCAAAAAGACGATGTTTAGATGTCTATTTTTTGGATATTGGGATAAATTGAGTAAAAATACCACAAAACTTGCAGGTAACAGAAATCTAACGACGTAAAGTTAACCCCAAGTAGTAATGATGAAAGCACGATATCTTCAATGTAGAATGATAGAGCAGTACGTTTTTATCCAAGTCGTTTTGTCTTCGATTTTGTAAGTTCATTCTTAGGCATGGACCATTTGATTTTCAGGGGGTGAGGGGCTGGTACTTTTATCCGAGCCAGATTATTTTTTTCCATAGACACTATCCTAGTAAATTTTGTTGAGCCAGGCTTTTTTTCTAATGGACAGGATCCGGGCCAGATTATTTTTTTAAACCAAGATGCTGGTCAGAGATTTTTTTTTTTGGCAAAAATCGGGGTCAGCATTTTTTTTAAATACCAGATACCCCCCCCCCCCCCGAAAATCAAATGGTCGTTAAAAGTTAGTATATGAAAAAGAAACAGCGCGAGGTTCTATATTGTAGGACTAGTTTTACTTCCAACGATGAAACCGTGATTCTAATCCATTTTTTTTCTGAAATATACCCAAACTTCAAAATACCACACATTAAAACGCCCAGTTTTACATGTAAATAGATAAAATGCTTGTAAGAAAATTGCTCAAGAACTTTACTAACTTAAGTATAACATGGACTTACCATACAACCGACCGAGTTCTCCAACAACCAACAGAAAACAAGAAAATAGGCTCCCCAGTATAATCATAGATGTACATCACGTGATGCGCATTTATTTTTGCCGCGGGAAAACGTTTCAAACGAACAGACCCTAAGCTGTAAAAATAAAACACTAACACAACTGGAGTTACTGCTGAACACAGGAGGGCTCCGCAATAGGCAGTCACTTCCTTTGTACCAAATTATCAACATTTGTTCATGAAAATATTTTAAAAGTAAGATTCTGTTTGGGATTTTTGAAATAAATTGGTTGCTTCATAATCATATACACATGTACAATTAAGATATAATACCTGCAAATAAGTTACTCTTTTCTCGCAAACGAAGTCTAAGTGTGGTTGATATATCAAGAGACGAATATTATCCTGGTTCTGTACATATTGAACTGAATGATCTTTAGCTTACTACATAAATCTTTGAATTCTTAAATTGTTGAATACTGTACAGAAAAGTTCACTTCCTAACCTGAAAATCATTCCCAGTTGTAGAGGCCAAGAACACTTTGACGAAAATTTTCATCCATAGAGTGGTATAATAAAAAGTTAAAGTATCGGCAAACAGGGAGTAGTGGCACGGCAAACCTGAAAATAGCTTACATGATACAACTCATCATCATGAAGCTTTAGACCAAATATCAAATTATTCCAAGTTGTAGAAGCCAAGAAAACTTTGACGAAAAATTTCATCCGATTGGTACAATAAAAAGCTAAAAAGTATCGGCAAACAGGAAGTAGTGGCATGGTAAACCTGAAAATAGCTTTCACAATACAATTATCATCATGAAGCTTTAGACCAAATATCAAATTATTCCCAGTTGTAGAGGCCAAGAAAGCTTTGATGAAAATTTTCATCCATAGAGTGGTACAATAAAAAGTTAAAGAATCGGCAAACAGGAAGTAGTGGCATGGCAAATCTGAAAATAGCTTACCCACTACAACTCATCTTCAATAAGCTTTAGACAAAATATCAAATTATTCCCAGTTGTAGAAGCCAAGAAAACTTTGACGAAAATTTTCATCCATAGAGTGGTAAAATAAAAAGTTTAAGTATCGGCAAACAGGAAGTAGTGGCATGGCAAACCTGAAAATTGCTTACACGGTACAACTCATCATCATTAAGCTTCAGACCAAATATCACATCATTCCCAGTTGTAGAAGCCCAGAAAACTTTGACGAAAAATTTTCATTCATAGAGTGGTATAATAAAAAGTTAAAGTATCGACAAACAGGAAGTAGTGGCATGGCAAACCTGAAAATTGCTTACACAGTACAACTTATCATCATAAAGCTTCAGACAGAATATGAAATCACCTCCCCCCGTAAAATCCAAGAAAACTTTGACCAAAAAATTGTTGACGGACAGACGGATGGACGGGCGGGCAGACGGACGGACAAAGTGAAAACTATAGGGCACCCGCATCTCGATGCGGGACCCTAATGATTATTGATTATTGTAAAAATAATTAATTTATCAATATATACTAAATGTTGATTATTAAAATGATGAATATATTAATTTAAGCTAAATATATCTACATGAAAAGGGGGAAACTTAATATTTTGTTTCAAACATATTCCTTCCTTTAAAACTCGACTAAAAAGAACTATAATATCCTGGTCTATTTTTTCGTACTGCAATTTCATACACACTCATTTACTATAAATTCCCCTTTTCTTATTTAGATTAATTTCAACTTTTCTTGTGATAATCGGCGCATTTCATTTGCGCGAATCTGCCTTTCATTTACACGAAAATAATCTTGAAAACACATTTCATCTGCGCGAGTTTTTAACCTGTTATACCATAGGTTAATAAAAAGTACCACCTTACCATTCTCCCTGACTATCTCTACACAAACCAGGAAAGATATGTTCACCAAGTTTGATTCAAAATGGCATAGTGGTCTCATTTGAGATCTTTATACATTTTCTCCTAAGGTTCAATGTTTCGCTTAACTTGCTACTACCAAGTGGCTATTTTTAACAAGGTGCACAAACGATATTCATAATATTAATGGGGATCATCCAAGCATTAGTGTGTATAAATTTTGTTCCGATTGTAGTTCTACCTATGCCCATGCTTACCATAAGTCAGGTGAAAGGAGGAGTTTTAGAATATTGTATATATTTGCTGTTCAGTTGATTTCCCCTTCACGGTCAAAAATTTAGAACTCGACGAAGTAGTTTATTTAAGACTTCTGTACATTTCCATCTCAATTTTAAATTTATTTAATAAATACATATATTTTTGTGTTATTCTTTTAAGTATTACTTCAACTAGAGGCTCAGAGACTGAGCCTGTATCGCTCACCTGACAAAATGCTTCTATGCCATTCATGACCAAAAAAGACGTATTTTACCAATGAGGTCTAATGTTAAGCTATGTTCTCCATTGGCACGAGTTTTTTTTATGTCTGATTCTATTGAAATGAGTAATCTTTGCAAGGGACCTTCAATACATCATTTCAATACAGTTTAGTTATATTTACTTGAATAATAGTTTCAGAGAAGATAATGAAAAGTTTGGTTTTCACATACAAGGCTACGATGTTCAACTATGTTCTGCACTGGAGGCCATGTATTTTGTCGGATCGAAATGAAATGAGCAAATTTTGTAAAGTACCTTCTGTACATCATTC
>MJUU01057085.1:10197-29952 GCA_002080025.1 Modiolus philippinarum | reverse complement strand
CCCCCCCCCCCCCCCCGTAAACCCTCCAACTTCCCAAACCTACCCATTTTTTTTAAGTCCGCATACATCCCCTCTTCAAAATAAAACATGTTAACACGAGCATAACCTGCACACACTGGTGGAATAGGGCCCATTTTTAGACCCACCTACCGAAATTAAGGAAAATTTCGTTTTTCGTTCAAGTTTATCTTCCTATTTATAGAAACGATGCATCAAATTATTGCTTATTGTATAAGCTTTACAAAGAACCCAAATTGTTACAATTTCTATGCCAAATACCTTCCATAGCGCCATTAAACGTACCCCTACCCTATGAAATATTGAGGAAAATTTAGATATTTTCATTGAAATTGCATAAGTTTGATGGTCTAAAAAATTGAAGTGCAACTCGATTCCCAATTCTGAACATTGTTTTTAGTTTTTCAATCTATTTTCTTGAATATTAAACATGTTAACATAATGTTAACATATTCTTAATGACCAAAGTTTTATTTTCAAATAGACCAAATAAATGGATGTTTGAATATTTCCGATTTTGACTAAGTTTTTGAATTCTTTTGCCCGATATTACTTTTTAGTAAACAAATATTTAAAGTAGGTATCAAATGAAAGCTTATTATATGGGCTTTACAACTTTTACAAATAATGGTCATTCTGATGTAATATAAACATCATACATCAATAAAACTTGCCCCTACCCCAACAAATTAACTGTAAAATTGTCAATGTTTTGTCTATGTAAGCATAAAATTAACCAGAACACGCAAAATGTGTGTTGTATATGACAATGTTTCATCAATTATACTATGATTTCGTATTTCAACAGCCATTTGTTGACTTTAACTCTGTATTTTGCCTTAAATTGATGAAAAATGGGAATTTTTAACATCTCAGATTTGCCCAAATTTCACTGTTAAATCGTTATATATGCCAAATCTGGAGGATATATCTGCAGATATGCCAATTAATTGTTCTGAGCGATACATTAGTTGTCTGAAAACATTGTTAAAAAAAACAAGAAGTGTTTGATGTGACTCAAAATACCAAAAAAATCTTTCCCCTACCCCAACAAATTTTCCTTCCAATTGTCAATTTTTTGTCTATGTTCGCAACAAATTAACTCAAACACGCTAAATGTGTGTTGAATATGACAATGTTGCATAAATTACATCCTGATTTGGTAATTTAACAGCCATTTGTTGACTTAAACTTAACATTGTGCCCGAAATTGATGAAAAATGGGATTTTTCAATATTTCAGATTTGGCTAAAGTTCATTGTTAACCCGTTATATATGGCAAATCTGGATGATATATCTGCAGATATGCCAATCAATTGTTCTTACCAATACATGAGTTGTCTTAAAATACTGTTTACAATACCAAGGGTTGTTTAATGTGACTCTGAATACAGAGAATCTTACCCCATACCCCAACAAATTTTCCCTAAAATTGTCAATTTTTTGTTCGCATAAAAAAACTACAACACGCAAAATGTGTGTTATATATGACAATATTGCATGAATTATATCATGATTTGGTATTTTTACGGCCATTTCTCGACTTAAACTCAATATTTGGCCCAAACTGATGAAAAGTGGGAATTTTCAACATTTCAGATTTCTCCGAAGTTCATTGTTAAATCGTAATATATGTCAAATCTGGAGGATTCATCTGCACCTATGCCATTTAATTGTTCTAAGTAGTACATAAGTTGTCTTAAAACTCTGTTTAGAAAAACAAGGAGTGTTTAATGTGACTCTAAATACCGAAAAACCTACCCCTATTCCAACAAATTTTCCCTATGATAGTCATTTTTTACTATATTCGCATAAAAATAACCTAAACAAACAAAATTTGCATTGAATATAAATGTTGAATAATTTCTATCAAGATTTTTCATTTTGCGTCCCACTTGTCAGCTTAAACTCAATATTTTGTACAGAACTGATGAAAAATGGGAATTTTCAGCATTTCAGATTTGTTCAAAATTCACTTTTAAATAGTTATATGTGGCAAATCTTGATGATTTATATGCAGATATGCCAATTCATTGTTCTAACCGATATATAAGCTATATAAAGACAATGTTTAGAAGAACAAGGAGTGTTCAATGTGACTCTAAATACCGAAAATTTTACCCCTACCCCAGGAAAATGATGCTTAAAAATCCCCAGAATATGTATGTCTGTACATTTATATGAACAAAACATACTAATGTTTTACTTTCTTTAAAATAATGCATTTTATATTTCGCAATATGTAATTTTAGCGCCAAAATATGGGTTAAATTGTATATTTTGGTCACTTTTCGCGAAAAAAGGGATTTTTCAGCATTTCGGAATTTACAAAATTCAAAGTTTAATTGTTTTATAACTACCAATAAACCATAAACATGATCTTATTTATGATCTTATATGGGAATCTCTATGTATTTTTGTATTTGAAATAATATGTGATTGGACCTTTTTACAATGTTTAAGCTTTTCAAGCTGAATAAAATGAAATAAATTGTGTTAAATATTTGTGGTAAGGGGTTATATGTTTGAAATGTATGAGGCTCTAGTTATTCTAAAAATGCTTAAAAACATATTTTCTTATGGCTTAGATATAATAAAAGGATATCTAATCAACATTTTCAAGTTATATTTCCATTTCATGAAGTGTTTGCATCTCAAAGTCAAAACAGCAGAAATTCTGAAAAACGGAAAATTCCAATTTTGCACACAATTTCGAGCATAAGAATCAAAAAGAGACTTCTTAAAAAGTTTAAAACTACTTTAATGATCTTCTGCATGTCAGCTTTAGTGAAATACACACTAGAATTCCAATAAAACATTATTCTTTAATCATTTAGAGCCTAAATATTTCATAATTTCCCTTAATTTTTAGAGGGAGGGGTGATAATTTTGACATTTCTGAACCTATAAGACGTCTGAAACTAACATGTTTGCACTCGATTTGTTGCTAACATATCAAAAATCGTTATTACATCGGCAATTATTAAATATATATTCAGATTTCTACGACCATAAAGGGAGAATGTGCAAAGTGTGAAAAAAATCTAAAATTCCGACAATTCCTATTTTTCAAAAATTTTATACCGAAAATCAAAATTTTGTGGACATTAGTGGTTTTATTTTCCAACATTGTATCACAACAGATATGTTAGGCATAAAAACTAGATCAAATGACGAGGATTATCGACAGCCTCTGAAAGGAATTGACAGCCTAAAATTGCCATTTTCGCTATTTCTTGCAGGGGGAGGGGTACATTTTTTGTATCCCCAGATCATAAAAATTGCGTAAAGTGCCCAAACTTGAATTCATTGTAAAGGATATTAAATTAGCTTTAATTTGGTACCAAATTTCACTACATATTACTTATCATTAATAAATTTTGGAGCTTAAAAGATGAAACTTAGGTTAAAACGAATTTACAAGAAAATTTCGCGGTGTATTTAATAAAAGTGGCCATATTCCGTCTATGCGTGCAGGTTATGTTCGTGTTAACATGTATTATTTTGAAGAGGGGATATAGGAGGACTGAAAAAAAGGTCTAGATGGGAAGTGGGGGGGGGGGGTGCACGGAAAGTGATTTCAGCCCATGGCCTTATAATCTTTCATTAGTTTTTTACTTAAAAGAGGTAGATCACTACAGTTTTTTTCTCTTCACAAACAATAGTTACGCGGTCATTTTGTTGTATCTTTACAGATTTACTCCTTTTGTGAGGTTTCGCAAACCATTGTTATTTCTGTTCCCGTCATCTTTCATGCTATATATATATATGTACCACCTTTTGTAAACTAGTAACAAAACACTGAATTTACTGTACGCTCAGTTTCTGTATATGTCCATTAGGAAGGACAACTAGTATCCCTCTAGTTCAGATCAAGATCAGATCAAACCATTTGGAAGAAAACACACCAGAAATTTATCGGAAGTTTATTTCTGATAGAGAACACAAATTTATTAGATTTAAATGAAATGCCAGAGTCAGCTATGGATATAGCTATGCAAGAGGGGGATACTCCTTATATTAGTTCGAAGCAGAATTTTCTAAAATTTATATATTGCAAGTTTCCCCATGAACTCGGCTTACGGGTCAGCACCAAAGTACGGACTATTTTTCACTACTTGGTTGGCTAATACCCTCGGGGACTCGACCAGCATAGGCATCGGTCCATTGGTAATAAATAACAATTACCGAAATGTAAGTGTTTACAAGTCATTAATATTTATTGTCACCTGAACACGGCTACCTATCTTCAAAATCATAACCTTTCGGTTATGCAGTAAAGATGTTTTGAGGAATTTCCGGTTACGATTCTGAGGATACTAACACGCCGCTTCAACAGGTAAGTCGATTTATTATTTTCATAATTACTTAAGTCACATGGCGTTTTCAAGGAATCGGAGAATGTGAGTGAGTGCGTAATTGATCAAGGTATACCACAATACCACAACTGTCATAACATGCCAAAGAATAATGACGAAAATTGATTTTTCTCGACACTGAAGGGGATACAATTTGACACAAACACCCGTGAGTGTCAAGGTCCCATAAGGTTGAATCAGCCAATAAAAAGTTTTAAAAACGTTTTGGAAAGGATGTTTAATGATTTATAGAATGAATTTGCTGCATTTATTTATGTATTGCTTGTGATTTTTATCTAAATTCTGTCAATGTTGAAGAAGCTTATGCTTATGGGGACACATTATGATTCGGTGGATTCGTTATGATACGGAGTATTGATAAGGTACATAAAAGTAAACAGAATGAAAAATGTGTTTGCTACTTTTGTATATATCATTAAATTGAAGCTTGGTTTTGATTACATTTGATATTTCTTGCAATCCTTCATTTAATTATTTTACAGGGATCACTGTTTTTATTCAAAGGACAGATGGAGAGAGTCAAATATACGCTAGGGAAAGACAACCAATAAGACAGCAATATGGATACAAAGCTTTTGCCTGCTCAAAGACTCAGAAGTTTTGATAAATTAAATAATACTTTTAAAACAGTAAAACGTTTTTGCTTCTTCTGTAAATTTCAATGTCATAGACGACTTCTTTTTATTAAACTAGCTAGAAGGATGTTTAATGATTTATTAATTGAATTTGCTGCGTTTATTTGTGTATTGCTTATGATTTTTATCTAAATTCTGTCAATGTTGTAGAAGCTTATGCTTCCGGGAACACGTTATGATTCGTTGGATTTGTTTTGATACGGAGTATTGTTAAGGTACATTAAGTATACAGAGAATGTAAAATGTGTTTGCAACTTTTGGATATATTATTAAATAAAGTTTGGTTTTGATTACATTTGATATTTACTAAAAAAAATAAATATCTGTAAAATCTTTGTTGTTGGCCAATTGTTGGTAGTAAATTTGTATAATAATTTTATGTTTAGTATCTTGATTATTTTACAGGGATTACTTTTTTGACTCAAAGGACGGATACAGAGTGTCAAAACCACAACAAAATCTACACGCCAGGGGAAAGCAACCAGTAATTAGACGGCAATGTGCAGGCAGGGTTTCTGCCTTCTCAAAGACTCCGACTAAGTTTTGATAAATTAAAAAATACGTTTAAAATTATAAAACTTGTTTGCTTCTTCAGCCAGTCTCAATGTCATAGACGACGTCCTTTCATTAAACTAACTTTTAGAATTACCATCATTTTTCCGTCAATGTCCTGAAAAAAAAAACTTTTACCTGGTATTGAAAACTATGGACGCTTCAAGTGTATTGATTACCACTTTCCACCCAGGTCTCCAGCACACGTGATGGTTTTTCTTTTTTTCAATAGGGTCAAACTACCATCTGAAGTGAACCAAGGACTTATGATGAGAAGGATAAGCATCTTGGATAAATTTGAAAAATATTACGGGATGCAAGGTTTTGTCAATTTTGGGACACTATCTTTAAAACATTAAAAACAGCATAAACAAGAGCTGTCGCCGAATGGCAACTAAGTATACCCCCACTCATTGAACCCTGGACCAAAAATTCATGTTTACACTACATTTTGTAATTAAGTTCACATTTCGTCAAACAAGAAGTACACATCTGCCAGGAGTCGAAATAGGACGTTCCTTACAATTAACCATATAGAGGCTGCATGCCAATTTTTAAACCAATCCCTCTTGCAGTTGCAGAAGCTGAGAAAAATGTGACGAAAAAATCATTTTTTTCACTACATTTTGTAATTAAGTCCACATTTCGTCAAACAGGAAATACAAATCTGACAGGACTCAAAATGGGACGTTCCTTATAACTAACCATATAGAGGTTTCATACCAATTTTGCAAAAATCCCCCTCGTAGAAGCCGATAAAAATGCGACGAAAAATTCATGTTTTCACTACATTTCGTAACATAGTCCACATTTCTTTAAACAGGAAGTACATATCCGACAGGACTCAAAACAGGATGTTCCCTTACAACAAACCATATAGAGGCTGCATACAAATTTTGAAATCAATCCCCCTTGTAGAAGCCGAGATAAATGCGACGAAAAATTCATGTTTTCACTACATTTCGTAACTAAGTCCACATTTTGTCAAACAGGAAGTACATATTCAACAGGACTCAAAATAAAACGTCTCTTTACAACTAACCATTTAGAGGCTGCATACCAATTTTGAAATTAATCCCTCTTGTAGAAGCTGAGAAGAATGCGACGAAAAATTCATGTTCTTACTCCATTTCGCAATAAAGTCCACATTTCGTCAAACAGGAAGTACACATACGAAAGGACTCAAAATGACGTTCCTTACAACTAACCATATAGAGGCTGCATACAAATTTTGAAATCAATCCCTCTTGTAGAAGCTGAGAAAAATGCGAGAAAAAATTCATGTTTTCACTACATTTTGTAACTAATTATTTAAAGAAAGGATATGGAGTAAATGAACATGAGACCATAACACATATGTTAACTCCAACTGCAATAAATTTAATGAGCTGTATGGCCATTTCGGAAATTAATTCCTCATCAGCAGCACTAAAATCCAAACAAAGGAAATCCATAATTTCAAAAAAATGTTTAAAATGCATAAAACCAAACGAAATCCGAATAATCAGTAATATCAAATATAGTTAAGGACTAAACTACGATGGAGGGAGTTAATCCTTAGGTTTTAGAATTTACATAAATTTAGATAATAGTAATTGAACAAAGTGTACACATGAGATATTATCCCATGTACAAGTATACAATATCTAAGAAAAATAAAGTCCACATTTCATCAAACAGGAAGTACACATCTAACAGGACTCAAAATAGGTCAAAATAGGACGTTCCTTACAACTACCCATATAGAGGCTGCATACCAATTTTGAAATCAGTCCCTCTAGTAGAAGCTGAGAAAAATGCGACGAAAAATTTATGTTTTCACTTCATTTTGTAACTAAGTCCACATTTCGTCAAGCAGGAAGTACACATCCGACAGGACTCAAAATAAAACGTTCCTTACAACTAACCATATAGTGGCTGCATACCAATTTTGAAATCAATCCCTCTTGTAGATGCTGAGAAAAATGCGACGAAAATTTTTTCGGACGGACGGACGGACAGACGAACGGACGGACAAGGTGAATCCAGTATACCCCCCTCTCTAGCGAGGGGGTATAATATCATAGTGATGGTCACAAAAAGTTCTAACATTGAAGTTTATGTCAAATACTAGTATCAATTTTGTGAAATTCTGTGTATTACTTTTAAAGCTTTTAGCATGTTTAGGTGCAAACTGTGGTGCAATTTTTACCGATGTAAAGCAGAAGTGGTAAAAGAAAGTCGATGAAAATGTCTTGATTACAAATTTCAATCATGTGTATTGAAGAAAGTACTTACTTTAATGAAATGAATTTAACTCTAGCGACGTAAAAATGCCCTTTTAGCTTTCAGAAAAATATCATTTTATTAAAATCAATGTACAACTTTTTTAGTAGTTAGGTGTAAAGTGAATGCATATCAAACGTCCCACCATAGATTTTAAATTGCCAAATAGATTGTGTAGGAGTTGCTTATATCCTTCTCATTATCCGTCCATGAGTGAACAAAATAAGAGGAATATTGAATAAATGTATATGTATATGTCCAACTTATCTCTTATGGACATATTTTAGCATATGAGTTCTACAAATGCGCATATGCAGAAACTAAATTCACAGTAACTTCGGTATTTTGCTATTTATTAGCAATGTTTATTATATATCGGGGTAATGCTCAGCTCTCTGAGAACGCGGAGTTTATGTGTGTGGAGCCTAGAGCCTTCCGAGTTGAGCCAAAACCACCAGTGTTGAAGCCGGGACCCTAGTGTTGGGCCCACCCTGAAGCCCTTGTGTAGAAGCGCGGAGCCCAACGTTGAGCAAATGTTGCGACACGGAGCCCAGATCTCGTGGTAATCCGCAAGTATACTTGTATAAATTCAAGAGGATATGAAGTAAATTGACATACGATTACATGAATACCAACCATATTCCAAAAATGTGCTGAAGATGTATGTTTTCATAAGCAGTGGACTGGTTTGATAACAGATTTATTTTTAATAAAAAAAACAATATCTTGATAATTTTTGAAAATAAGGAGTATCTCTATCATTCAAATCTCTGCTTGTTTTGCTTTCTATTTTACAAGTATTATTTAACTTATCAAAACTTCTGAGTCTTTAAGAAGGCAAATGCTTTGTATCCATATTGCTGTCTTATTGGTTGTCTTTCCTAGCGTATATTTGACTCTCTCATCTGTCCTATGAATAAAAACAGTGATCCCTGTAAAATAATTAAATGAAGGATTGCAAGAAATATCAAATGTAATCAAAACCAAGCTTCAATTAAATGATATATACAAAAGTAGCAAACACATTTTGCATTCTGTTTACTTTATGTACCTTATCAATACTCCGTATTTGCATAAGACAACGGCAGTAGGAAACCGAAGGAACAAAGCACAGCATTACATAAATCAAAGTCAAGAGACAAGGCAAAAATGAGAACACTAGAAGACGGAAGACCAAAGACATTACATGCCCACAGAACACACAAACACTACATATACAAAACAAAAAAGTAAGCACTAACAGTGTGAACTCTAAAAAAACAGTGATATCAGGTGCTCCGGAAGGGTAAACACGTCCTGCTCTGTATACAGCACCCGTCACACTGTCAGTGGGTCAATCCAGGGTAAAGTCAAAACTGGTAAAATCCTTGAATCTAGCTGAAAATGTCAGTTTTCATTTGTGACACTGACATTTCATACCTATCTACGATATCGTGGTGACGGCCATAGAATTTCTGAAGGGACCAAAGAAACAACGGCTGAACATATCCCTGACTCAACAGTTTTTGTGACAGTACTTTTGCTCTTTCCACAAAATCGCTGTATGAACTGCACGCTCTACAGTAACAAATTTATTGTGAAATATACACTCCATATGCTGGGGGTATTTATATGCTGCATAGAAAGGGAGAATTCACAATTGGCAAGTCAAAATCATTACGTTTGTCAGATAACCTAGATTTCAGATATCCATGTCCGTCAATGTATAACAAATGTCAAGGTATGAAGCAGAATTGTGTGTATCGGTTGTCTCTTTAATTTCAAGTTCACTGGGTTAGATGCGACGTAAATATTCTTTTAATCTTGAAAGTACATCGTCTATATATCTGAAGCTGAAATTAAATATCTGGGCTAGTTCTTTTTGTTTTTGTTGAATGATTTAAGTTGTTTCTATTTTCTTGATGAAATAAAAACGGTCATATTGTTCTACCTCCGAAATATAAAAGGTCACTTTGCAGTACACATATAGTAATGATATTGTTTTATAGCCATTTGTAAAATAGTTTCATCTTTCATCTCAGAAATTTGCAGATTTTCTCCAGAAATGAAATAAAAGGGACAACAGGAAACACCTACAATGGCTGAAAATTATAATTACATGCCACAATCTGCTAGGGAACTACACAGGAAAAACACAGATTAGACACACGTAAACAACGATATGAACTTGGGACAGCCGGACGTGGTACTGGCACTAGCCAAAGCCAGCAACACGTCAAAGTACCTATTTTTCCCATATGACTTGAATAATAATACATATATGACTGACAGCGCTTATTTTTATATTATAATACATTGTATATATGTTTGTTTGTTTGATTTTTACTGTTCAACATACATCGATACTTTTTCTGTAAATCTTGGACTCGATGACAAATACGTCCTTAATGTTGCCCATTGCTGCCCAGTAGACATTTTCTTTTTATAACCTAATGGGTAATACTGTAGAAGAATACAGGGCAGCAATTGGTAAATTTTATTACCGAGGGAGGAAACTTATGAAAACTTTTCGTGTTTATTTTAACATAAGTCTTTACTTGAAAACTATTATAATTAATGTTATTAATAACTTACGTTATTCTTGTTCCTCGGCATCTGTGGTTATTCAGCAAAGTATCAATTCAAACATAGTTGATATATTCTTTATCTTAATTCTCAGAATTCTGTTGATTATAGGAAATGTTGAAACAAATCCTGGTCCGGAAACCAACCTTAATGGATCGAATAAATCAAATTCTGTCTATGACAAATCACTATCTATTTGTAACTTGAATATTCGCAGTATACGAAATAAAATTGATTTCCTCCAAAACTTCGCTGATGAATTCGATATCCTTGTTATTACTGAAACACATCTTGATGAATTGATAACTGATAATGCTATCCTGTTAGAATCTTTCAACACTATGCAATTGAGACTCGACAGAAATGCGAGTGGTGGCGGTATTTTAGTGTTTTCCAAACCCGAAATAGTTATTTCCAGAAAAACTGATTACGATAACGGTCAAGATGAGATCATCTAGAGTGATGTACATGCACATGGTATTAATTTCCTCCTTTGTAGAATATATCGCCCTCCGATTATAGATAACAATTTCTTGTTTCGATTACAACACTCAGTCGAGTTGGCCCTCCAATCTTACGAAAACCTCGTGATCACGGGTGATCTGAACTCAAACCTATTTTGTCGTAATAATAATCAACTTTATGACCTATTAAATTTATCTAATTTCACAAATATGATATCTAAACCTACAAGAACAATTGGATCTAGTCGTACTCTCTTAGACCCAATCATAATCACTGAATCTATTCAAGTCAAATACGCGGATGTTTTACAAGTACCGAGAGATATAAGTGATCATGATGCAGCAATTGCATTCATTGATTGTCCAAAGTTAAATACTTCTACATTAACGAGAGAAGTTTGGTTATATGATCAAATGGATCGGGACAATTTTAGTAAGGATTTGAATGATATGGATTGGAATGAAAAATTTCGTGACGCAAATAATGTAAA
This sequence comes from Modiolus philippinarum, assembly GCA_002080025.1. Taxonomy (NCBI): domain Eukaryota; kingdom Metazoa; phylum Mollusca; class Bivalvia; order Mytilida; family Modiolidae; genus Modiolus; species Modiolus philippinarum. Next base: position 18,583 of record MJUU01057085.1, on the reverse strand, counting down.
TGATATGTGCAACGAATTTGAAAAAATCTTTTTAAATATAGCAAGAAATAATATACCTACAAAGAGAATAACAGTTCGTGCTAAAGATAAGCCATGGTTTAATAATATGCTCAGGAGAGAAATTCGTATACGGGACAGATTTCGAAAAAAAGGAGCTAGAAACAAAACGTGAAGACCACATCTTGAAATATAAAAATCAGAGAAATAAAGTTATTAGTCTTAAAAAGAAAGCTAAAGAGGAATTTGAACAAAATTTAGACAATATATCCAAACCAAAAACGTATTGGAAAATAATGAAAATGCTAATAATTTCAAATAAGGGGTCATATACATTACCCTCGCTTCGTAATATTATAAATGATGACTCTCTTGATACGTTGGTTTCCGAGGAAAATGAAATATGTGAATTGCTGAATAAATATTTTTGTTCGGTGTCTTTTTTGAATGACGATAGAGTTCCCTTGCCAGAATTTGAATCAAGAACTGATACTTCTTTAAATAACATTACTGTAACAGAAGATGAGATTGTTGATGTAATGTAGATTTTAAATCCAAATAAAGCAACCGGCCCAGACAAAATTAGTCATAAAATGTTGAAAATTTGTCCACATATTATTTCGAAACAACTTGTTCTCATATTTAACAAATCATTTCAAGAGGGTGTATATCCAAACAATTGGAAAATAAGTCACGTAATTCCTATTTTTAAAAAGGGGGATTCATCGTTGCCAAGTAATTATAGACCAATATCTTTGATCAGTTGTCTAGGCAAGGTTATGGAAAGAGTAATATATAAACATGTATATAATCATCTCATTGATAATAGTCTGATATATGAATACCAATCCGGATTTCTCCAAAAGCACTCAACAGTTCATCAATTGCTAGAGTTATACAGTTCGATACTTAATTCATTAGAAAAGAAAGAAATCAGCTGTTATGTGTTCTGTGACTTTTCAAAAGCATTTGACAAAGTATGTCATCGGGGGCTTCTACATAAATTAAAAGCATATGGAATTTCAGGAATACTTCATAACTGGTTCAGTAACTATCTTAAAGAAAGAAAACAGTCAGTTATCAGTAAAGAGTCTTGTTCTCCCTTATTAAGCTTACATGCTGGTGTCCCTCAGGGGTCAGTACTTGGGCCCTTATTATTTCTTATATATATTAATGACATTGGTGATAATCTTCGATCATTGACACGATTGTTTGCAGATGACACTGCTCTTGGCTATTCAAGTAGTAACCCAAATGATGTAAAAATAGTTATATGTAATGATCTAGTTGAACTAGAATTATGGTCCTCTAGGTGGTTAATGTCTTTTAACCCTGATAAAACTGAAATAATGATATTTTCAAATATGAATACAGATTTGAATTTAAATTTTTCCATTAATGGGAAAAATATTCCAATAAAATCTGCCCACAAACCTCTTGGAATAACTGTATTTCAAGATGTCAAATGGAACGACCATATTGAGTTTGTATTAAAGAATATAGCCACTCACCTTATTGTGTTGAGAAAACTTAAATTCTAATTGGGAAGAAATTGACAAATTATATTTAGTTTATATTAGACCATTGTTCGAATACGGTTGTGAAATATGGGACAATTGTGGTTTAACTAACTCAGATAAGTTAGAAAAACTGCAACTAGAGGCAGCAAGGATTGTTACAGGTTTACCTTCATTTGCTTCTATTGACTCCTTGTATAACGAAACTGGGTGGGAACCTCTTTTTGAAAGACGCAAACGTAGAAAACTACAACTTTTACATAATATGATGTCTGGGAATGTACCTTCATATCTTAGTAATCTTATTCCACCGCCTGTTCAAAGTACTTCTGTTTATCCCCTTCGAAATGGACAGGATTTAATACTACCATTTTGCAGACTCTCAATCACAAATGAATCGTTTATTCCTTCCACAGTTAGAGAATGGAACAAGTTAGATTTAACCACTCGTAACTTACACCCTTTATCAAAATTTAAAAATGAATTAAAAAAGATGTCTCTAAAAGATAATGTTAAGTGTCCGACGTACTTTTCCTATGGTCCTCGTAAATTGAATATATTATTGACACAATTACGATGTGTCGCATCTTTTCTCAACTTCGACTTAGCTAGAGTTAATATCATAATAAACCCAACGTGCAGTTGTGGTGCACCCCGAGAGATGCCTACCATTTCTTTTTTGAGCGTACTAAATATAATGAAATACGTCGTCACTTGCTTTCAAATCTTAACCAGATGCAAACTGAGCTTGAAATTAATCTCAAATTATTAACATGTGGAAATAGTACAATTATTCAACAGAAGTTAATATTGCGATATTTAATGAGGTTTATAGTTATATTAAAAAGTCAAAACGTTTCCTCATTGTTTGATTCAAATTATATGTTTGTCAACGACTCCATGATTATGATTATAGTCAGGGTACATGTATTTAAAAATCTATACTTAGTAATTGTTCAAATCTGTTGCATGCTCTTCTATTATTGTATAATACTGTATTATATGGGAGAAGACTTCATAAGCTGGATAAGCTTGTATCCTATCCCTTTTGTTCAATTGAGCAAATAAAATTGTTATAAACTATAAACTAAAAGCCAGCATAAAACCTGTCACAATACCGGATTTCATATTTCCATACAACCTTCCTTCATTATCTTTTTGCGATGAATTAACTCAAGATTTTTTTTTCTAAACAAATGCCAGTTTTACATCAATGAATGTCATGATAAAGATAATGACAAAGTGTGTGATCACCTGTTGTTTTACTGAAACTTTGTTCACAATAAATTGTCCTATAATATTCTAATTATCGTTTGTACTCTAAAGGAAGGAATACTTACAGCTTACAGATAATTTTGACAAGATTTAGTATTATTTAACAAATAAGTAATAACATTGCTTTATTACTCCGTGCTACGCACTCAGAGATAAAACAATGTTATTAATACTACTTAAATACACAATGACGTTATCAAAGGAAATGAGAAGTGATAAGAGGAAAGAGCAATAAGTGGATACTTTGATCAGTTTACTGCATTTAAATTCTAACTAAAAGTATAAAATTTCCAAAAACAGCATGACTGACCTAAACAATTTCCTTAAATCAATGACTAGTAAAATTATCTTTTGATAATTTAAACTTAATGGATTATATTTCTTGCCATGATGTACAATATTTGCTTTGTTTTGTTTCTGTTTGTATTTTTATGGGTTTTTTTTCTTTTCCTTTTTTTTTTGTTTTTTGTTTTTTGTTTGTTTTGTTTTGTTAGGGGTAAAAGGTTACATGGGTTTTGTATTAGTAAACGCTAGCCATGGACATATTTTCAGGTACAGGTCACCAAAAACATAGGTAATCAACGATTACAAAGTTCCCCACGCTTTGGGATTTAGTTCCAATAGCTTATTTTTTTCTTCCGTCCAAAAGTGAGAACAATACAACGATGATATATGGAGGAACTGAACATAGAAAACACAAATGTATATTTAGAATAATATGGATGAGTTCCATGGCCATTTCTTAAAGGTATTGCTGGTCAAAGGCAAGGTTAGACGCTTTTACCTTGTGCATGTTTTTATATGACCAGCAGATAATGCAAGTCACGGAGACCTGAAGCGACATTATCACATTTTAGGAACAGTGAAACTTCCTTTAGGAAGGAGTCAAACTGGTCTTTTTAAAAAGGTGACCTTTTACATCAGGTTCATTCAATATGAAATATACTACAAAGGGCACGCTAAAAGTGTACCTTTCAAATCAGACCACGTTTACACTTACAACATTTGAATCGATTTTAGTTGTTCATACTATAAAAAGATCGATTGCGATCGATCTTATTTGGTCCGATAAAAAGAGGTGGTCTAAAAAGATCGATTCAAATAGACACGAGTATGGCGTTGTTGTGAACAGTAAAGATCGATTGCGATCGATTCAAGTGCTCTGAACAAACATGAGATCGATCGCAATCGGTTCTAATGAGAACGTCAAACCTGATTGCGGTCGATCGCAATCGATTGATATGTTTAAAATGTGAACATAAACAGGTTTTAAAAGAATCGATCTTAATTTGGATCGATTGCGTATAGTTCTAATGTGAACACGGTCTAAAATTACTGCTCATTTAAGGTGACTTCGATGACAAGTTTAACTGTAATAAGTAGGGGACCTTGACTTGGTACTAATCTTTCTTGATACATCAAAGTGATTCATCCGAAAAATTGGTGCAATAAAATAAGGGTTTGAAAGTTCAACATTTAAGTTTTGTTTCATCATTTGTATGCTAATTTCATGTACTGGTAAATAAATATATATTCGATTAAGGATGTTAGCTGATCATGTTAATGTATTTCTGTCAGATTTTCGGATTTCTCTGGTTTTATCCATTTAAAAGCTTAATAATGTTTTGCCCGGTTACCCCCTAATTTTATTCCATAATTTAATTTTAAACATCTTTTGGAGCATTCTGACAAAAGTTTATTCCATTGGTGTTATTTTGTCACATTCATTATTTGATAAACATTCCTCGTGTTAAACCTATGAAAAATGCAGGGGAGTTCAGTTTCCCGCCATTTTTTCAGGCACTTGTATCCCGTAATTTCATCGCTAACCTATTAATTTTTTTGGCTTAAATTACTTCTTTTACAATTTTCTAGCAAAAAATCACATTTAATGGGAATCCTTGTTATTTTAAGATTGACCAGCGAACATCCTTAAGTAAAATACAGTTTTAATAAGGATTTTGTTTATAAACCAAAAAAAAATGTAAAATTAAAACAATCAGTTGGAGTATGAATTATTTCCGGAATATGTGTTTTTGATTAAATTGTTCCTAACATACCACTAACCATGATTATTAATTGGTACTAACATTAACGATGCCGGGATAAGGTACCGGTGTTCGATGTTTTTCTTACAAATGTAAAAATATTTATGTGTGTAAAAAAAGAAAAAAAAGTTTTTAGTCACCTGTTTTTGATAATAATTGTTTATGGCCATCTCTTTTAAGACAATTAACTGGTATACAAACAAATGTGCTACGTCACACAAGTTCTCATCTTTTCTGTTTCATATAACAATAATATATATTTTCTGTATCAAGCTTATTATCTTTAACAATTTCAGCTGAACACGTATTGTGTATTTCTATCAAGAAGTGATTTGTGTCTGGTGCGTTATATCATTTCTTATTTGCTAATGAAAAAAAAAATGGAAAGAGTCTTATCCCTAATGACCGCCGAAAAATGAAAAATGATAACAAAATTTGTATTTTAGTTTAGAAAAAGACATAAAATTTTCGTCATACAGGACTTCAATTTTTCACATTTTTATCTTCAAAACTCAAACGCCGTCTTTGTAAACAAATAACACTTTATATCAATGAATTTCAAGATAATGACGTAGTTACAGAGTAATAAAAACAAGTAGTTCGCCAAATATTTACTATAAAAACAAGTGAATAAATCTGTTCTATTGACGACTATCATTTGTACTTGATAGGAAGGCATAATTGCAGCTTTCTAGGGGGGCTGAACCTAGATGTGTCTGCCGCTGTGAGGTCCAGCAACAAATGTTAACAATATTTCTAAATATCAATGAAATGTGATTGACGGTTCTCACTTTATTGAGTCTTATCTTTGCAAAATAGTTTATTCTTCAAAATAAAATAAGTAAAAATTGAACGGTTGACAGAAATACGTGTCAACCTGGTAATTAAAATAAAAAATATAAGAAGAATTTAAAAAGTCTTTAATTTCATGTCTATTGCATTTGGTTGTTAACAGAGTTTAATAATGACATGTATGCTTTAAATTTTAGATTCGGGTCGTTTATCTTGAAATATGTTGCTGATTGCACATACTTCAGGTTTTGTGTCCCATAAAATCTATGAATACATTTAGTTGTTTCAAAAGTAACATTTATCTAAGTTGATGCATATTGTTGTATGACATATAGCAGTGACAAATACTGTTATTTCTAAAGTTATTGCACCCAATATATGTCAAAATATATCTTTCGTTTTGTTTAGGTCTTTCACTTAAATATTAAAATATTTATTATTTAAGACTTATAGAAAAGAGCTTTATAAGCTTTAAATTTATTGACCATAGAAGGAGTCTGGATAGTCAAAATTCCAGTCAAAACGGTTACTCATAACTATAAACTTTGATATTGCGTTAGATTTTTAAATATTGTTACTATTTATTCGTGTGAAGTGTATGAACAGGATAATAAACTTATATCTAACAGGATAATAAACTTATATCTACTTACTAAGATATTTAGCCTAAGAGTTTCAATGTATAATATACAATTATAGCCTATTGATGAGGTCAAAGCAGAAATTTATTGACATGAGAAATGGATATTGACCGAGGGCGAAGCCAGGGTGTCAATACAGTGAAACCTCCTAAAACCGGCCTCTGCTGAGACCAAGGAAATCGGCCGGTTTTAAGGGGTTCCGATTTTCGCAGGTTCCGAAATCCGGTCTTTTCAATCCGAACACTTATACAGGAAGTGTAACATATTATCTGTAAGGTCAGTGTAGGCTGTGAGTTAATTATTACAGTATATTCTTCCTGCATTCTTGTAAATTTCAACCATATTTTCGGTAATCTTTTCAAAATTAATGCAGTTATTGATCAATGAGGATGGCAAGAGAAATTTGACTTGTTGAATAGATTTGGTCCGATTTTCGAGTTGAATTTTAGAAGCAATTATACGTTTGGGACCGATCTATATGGCCGGAATTTGGAAATCAGAGGGCCGGTTTTCAGAGGAAATTTTAACCTATTTATATCGGTAAAAATTCCGGACCGAAACATATCGTTCGGTTTATAGAGGGATCCGGTATTTAGAGGGACCGGTTTTCGGGTGTTACACTGTATACTTTTTCTCATGTCAATAAATTTCTGCATTGACGGAATTTAATAGGCTACAGCTGTTTTATCTTTTTCCGTGTTTTCCAAATGTCATTTTAAAGCTTTTTAGATAAGTGAATTGCCTCACAAATTTCAAAATAATGACATGAATCTAACAACTATGCAAAGAATTCTCAGTGAATAATAAAATTCTAATTAGCGGAACTAGAAATTGACAAAATGTCTTACACAACCTAAAGTCGACAGATCAATATTTCAAAATAAATGTTTTGCCAACAGTGTTCCTCATTTTTGTATTGTTTGCTTTTGTTCAATTGAGAGTTTTTGGACTGAAATTACATGATATCAAATAAATATAGACTAGACTGACAAATCATATGTAAGAAAACATTATTTTTAATCATTTAATTTTAAGTATCAGTCAGTTCGGCTTTTACCAATTGTATTTAAAATGATTGTTAAACTGCTTGATCTGTTTTTAGCACGAAGTCAATACGTAAAGTCAATCCCACGTTTTATTGACAACTCTTAGATATATACATAATCATGTGACCACCTTTTAACAAATCACAGTTCTCTAAAAATATTAGAAAATATAGATATGAAAAAGAAAGGAAATGGGGTAAATGTCAAGGAGACAACATCCCATATCCAGGTTAAAACGACCCACAACAAAGCATCTAGGGGTCACCGTACGGTTTTCAACGCAGTGAGGAACCTGACACCATATAGCAACCGCTAAATGGCCACAAAAAGGTAAAAAAAGATAATAAATAAACCACATCCAATAACCCATGCAAATATCAAGAAACTAAAATTTAATAAGAAGACAAGGACATGCCAATGACCATCTTATTCCTGACTTGGGACAGGCGCAAAAATTGCGGTGGGGTTAAACTCGTTTTCTTGGATCCAAACCCTCCCCCCTTGTGTGGTGAATGGCTAAAAAAATACACAAAAAGACTCACAGCAGAATTCAAACAAGAAAAAAATCCAACTTATCAAGACGAGTAAATATATATATATGAACTGTCTAATAAATCCAGTCAATATGGAAACTTACCTATCTCCCCGTAACTATAATAAGCTAATATAGGGCAATATATAAGGCTCTATGGTAGGCATTCAAGCAAGGTTAGAGTGAGAGACATGAATACCGAGATTGCCTTCGCACCGGGAGATTAGGCTGTTCTTCGATTGCACAGATATTACACACAGATTACACTGCTCCCCGCAACCTATGTGAGAATAGAGAAGTGACATGAAAAATAGAGTGAACCACATTTTTTGTTTCAATTGATACATAATTTGAGACTAAAGTATATTAATTAACCGAGTTCTGTACAAGAATTCGGTGTTATGGTAAAGTGCCAGACTCTCAATATTTACAACCATGACAGAAGGGGTTCGAATCCCAATGAAATCAATAAAAATTAATATATAGTATTAAAAGACTTAGACTTTGGATTTGGATTGATAAAAAGATTGAAAAAAAA
>MJUU01057083.1:11672-25575 GCA_002080025.1 Modiolus philippinarum | reverse complement strand
ATTCTGAATGTTTTGTAAATAAATGTTGACAAGTTTACACTACAAAGATCCCCTCTGCATATCCCGAATGATTCTTTATTTGGGTGTGAGAAAAACATCGGCTATTATACAATGCAGGTGACTAGATACCTGAACATCCTCCAATACAGGTAAACTCTGACATTGTGATGTTTATTAAAACCAAAACGTAAATATAAATGAAAGAAAGAAAAAAAAGTTTTACAAATAGCAAGTAAAAAAAAACAAAAACGAGAAAAAAAAACAAAAACAAAAACAAAAAAAAAAGAAAAAAAAGAAAAACAAAATCAATTATTTTATTATCGAAATAAAAAGGTTAAATCCTAAAATTAGTGATTCTATACTTTGAAAGATAAATTAAGATGTTGCAGTTTACGATGAATACACATCTGTTTTAAAGGTATGCATCTTATATTTGACAAAAGGATCTGTAAAGCCTTAGACTTGCAAAAGTTGGATGTTGCGTTGATGAAATGCATATATATAAATAATTCGCCCATAAAAACTTTGAAGAAATAGAAGTTTCACTGAATACGCTGTTAAGAAGTTACATTTTGTTAACATAAAAATGTCCCATTTTGCTAGTTTAATAAAGAAGCTGAAACAGTACAATATTTTGCCTGTCTAGTTATATCCTATCAGTTTTCAACACAGAGCATGTCATATGCTTTTGATAAGGCACTGGCAAGTTACAGACTGTTCATTCTCTTCAGTGTGAATTTTCTGACATTGACATGGATAGCCGTTCAAACAAGAAAAATGTTACAAGGCCCAACTTGGGACTGATATACAGTTCGACGTCACTCTAGAGGATGTAGTACATTTAAATATATGCTGAATTTACACAATTAAAGCATCTACCGATCTCACTTCTTGTCCATTCGTCTTTTTGAACTTATAATATACTAACTCTTTTTCTTCTTTTTTTCTTTCGGAAAGTAAATAGGCAGTGCAGAATGTGAATTAAGGCCAGCCCGACAAATTTATTGTCTTATTTTTGCTTCTCTACTCTTATTGCATGTTGTGCCGATATTGATAACGTACGTGAAAAGCATCATTTTGATAGATGTAGAAGACATAAGACAAAACAAAAAACTAATTTTGAATAAAGATTTTTTTTCATATTTTTCTCAATAACACGTGTTGTTATCAAATCAAATGAAATATCTCTATAGTCTGACAATTTTTTTCTCATTTTAAAAATTACTGAACTCAAGGGAAGTTACTAATATTGACGATTTATTTTACCTTAATGAACATTTTAAAGTGACCAAAGAATGATTTATGACTGTACCTGTAAAACAAGTGACAGCTGTGTTTGTGACAGCTGTGACAGCTGTGATTGTACCAATTAACAAAATTTACCTGTACCTGTACCTGAGTCTTACATAATTGAACAATTTATCACCTGTATCCAAGGCTACAGTTTCATCATGTACACTGTATGTAATGCATTAACAAGAAGACCATAGTATTTTTTTTGCTTTCTACTACAGCACGTTGATGTGCACTGTATACTGCACCATCTAATGGATTATAATAAAAAAAAATCAACAGAAAAATTAGCATTTTTGTTACGGATTATGGATACTTTTTAACGAAATCGTCGAATTACGTGATATATATATATGTATCCGTTTAGTTAGCTCTGAACAGAAGGCTAGTATTTTTTGTATTTTCGATAACGAGAGGCAAAACTTATTCAACTTGAATTTCGACAAAAAATGAAAAATAATGTACAATTTTCTAAATATGGGATATATTTATCATATCTTTTATGATATTTAACTTGTATGCCATGCTCACGATCATATCACTGATTTTAATAACTATTGGTAAATTCAATTTGAAAATTTGTCCGGTTCTTGGTCAAACCCATGATTACCCAGCATCCTTTCTCTGAATCGTGTCTTCTCCGTAATTGTTAGTGATACAAATTATAATAATCTGTATCAATATTTCGTCACTTCCGATCCAAAATGGCGATACCCATAACTGTACTACGGTCAACTTTTAACTATAAATATCTCCCTTAATAAAAAAGATACACCACTGTAATTTTGCATGAAGCATTTTCGATATAAAGTGAATCGAATTAGGTAAAGAGTAAAATTTTGCGGACTTTCACTTTAACTTAATCTATGGAATGTTTATGAATTCACTATTCTTTTCTGGAACAAAGATTCAGACGAGATCTTAGAAAACTGTTAAAAGCTCGAGTCATTCAGCAAATGACATGTTGACACCTAAATTTCGCAAACTACTTCAAACATTTGTTCCGAAAAGTAAACTTACCAAAGCAATAAGTTCAGTATAAAATGTCAAGTTAAAGAGCAACGTTATTAAATCTTTACTAAACATTTATGTCTGCATGTTAAATTCGATTACGTAGAAAGTCAATTTAGAACACGTTTTGGTAAAGAATGGTGAGAATGGTGCAGTTTAAATGGAAAGATAACAGGAAACAAATGACTAAAATTACAAATGTCTTGAATCTGACACTTCAAAAGACTTAATACACTTGCCATTTTGAGAATTCCTGTTAATTTTTGGGCCTCCTTTGTATCACAAACGTTAGAAATTAAAACATTCTAATTATTATTCTGTTATTGACTCGATGAGTGCCCTGTAGTTGTTTTTATGTTGTGATTAGCCTCTATGACTCTTTTTGTCGGGCAACGGATGACAGCAGCTGTAAAACCACTTTGGAGTGAAAGTTCAGGGATGCTGTCGTTGGCTCCGTCTGTCCGTCAATCACCATTAATATTTTGGGATTAACGGTTCTAATTTTGTTATAGAAAACAACGGCAGTAGAATACAGAAGGAACAAAGCACAAAATTACACAAATCACAAGTCCAGAGACAAGGCAAAAGCAAAAACACCAAAAGACGGAAGACCAAAGACACCACATGACCACAAAACACACAAACATTACATATACAACATAAAAAACTAAAGCACAAGAGTGAACTCTCAAAAAAAAAGAGTGACATCAGGTGCTCTGTGCACAGCACCCGTCACAATGTCAATGGGTCAATCCAGGGTAAAGTCAAAACCGGTAATGTCAAATCCGGGAAGACGCCAATCTAGCTGAAAATGTCAGTTTTTATTTGTGACACTGACATTTCATATCTATCTATGATGTCGTGGTGACGGCCATAGAATTTCTGAAGAGACGAAAGTAACAAAGGCTGAACATATCCCTGACTAAGCAGTTTTTGTGACAGTGCTTTTGCTCTTTCCACAAAGTCACTGTATGTACTGCACGCTCTACAGTAACGAATCAACTGTGAAATGTACACTCCATATGCTGGGGATGCAGGTATATTGCTGCAGAGAAAGGGAAAGTTCACAATTGGAAAGTCAAAATCATCACGTTTGTCATATAATCTAGATTTCAGACGTCCATGTTCGTCAATGAATAACAAAAGGTCAAGGTATGAAGCAGAATCGGGTGTATCTGTTGTCTCTTTAATTTCAAATTCATTGGGGTAGAAATTGTTACATATGGTCTTTAGTTGAGCAAAATTTTTCGGATTTTTTTTTATATTAATCTAAGTGAAAACAAGAGGTCCATAGATTTACGCGTGTAACATTTTCCTACATTTTTGGGTTTACGTAATTAAATTTTGCATATAGTCTTCATTTTCCATAGATGCACAATAGGCTTTTGGAATTGTCAACTTTGGTAAATTTCCCGAAAATGTCAAAGAAGTAGATTTTTGGGATTTTATTATATAATCTTATATGTTGGCAACTGTTTAGAAAAAGAACAAATTGGTTATTACTTTGAATTCTAAAATGTGATTTCAACTTTGTCAAACATCCTGAAAGTTTCAAAGACCACTTTTTTATGAATTCTACCTAAAACCATATATTTAGAATTTGTGTTTATTAGAGCAAACATTTTCACTAATTGGATTTCAAAATATTTGATTTCAATCTTTGTAAATTTCGTGAAAATCCCAAACACTTTTTTTTAATTGTACAATAGTTTACGAATTTGTTTCAATTAGAACAAACATTTTCAACTATTAGATTTCAAAAATATTTTGTGCCATGTTTGGTAAATTCCCTGAAAGTGTAAAATACTACTTATTCTTAGTTTTGAAATCCTCTTTATCAACGATAATTTAAGAATTTATTTTGATTAGAACACATTTTTTCCATGATTAGATTTCAAAAATATTTTATTCCAATTTTGTTGAAATTCCTGACAGACTCAAAGACCACTTAATTTTTAGAATGTACCTATACATTTAAGTAGAAATAGTGAATATCAATAATTTTATTTCAAAAGTTAAAAAAAAATGTCGTCCCAGGTTCTGTGACAATTGTTTTTGTGTCAAACATGGAAAGCGGGGACAGTACCAATGAATTGTGGTCAAACAAGTGCAAGGGCGGTCTTGAACTTACCATTTGAAATACTTTGGTTAGCTTTGGACGTAATAATAATAATATTCTTTATTCAAAAGCAATACAGCTTATAGAAATACAATAATTAATACCATAATATTTAAACGCATCAGTGAATATACACTTGTACAGTAGCATATATATTTATATATATAGTAATAAATATGTAACAGCAGAGCAAGATAATTCTCTGTAATACTACAATTTAATTANNNNAGAGCAAGATAATTCTCAGTAATACTACAATTTAATTACGAATTACGAATCTTTCCAGATAAAAATAAATATTTACCAAGATTGTTCAGTTCTTTTATATTGTGCACAGATAATAGTTGAATAAGTTTAAAACATGACGGTTTTTGCCAATAATATTTCTTAATGTATTTTATTCTTAAATTTTTTTATTTTTCACACTCTAAAATAAAATGATATTCATCCTCAACTGAATTTGTGTTACACATAGAACATACTCTTTCGAGATAAAACATTTTTATCTATATTATAAAATCTTCCAGTTTCTATATTAAGATTGTGAGCTGATATACGAAATTGACAAATATATGGTTTAAAAACATAATTAACGGGTCGATCAAGATAAAACTGTAAACAATAACTGTCATAAATATATCTATACAAGTGACATTTTAGAGATTCGTTCAAAAATGTACTCACATGTGTCAAAAAAATCATCTTTTATTCTTTGTCTAAATTCACACATAAACAAATCTTTATTATCAACATGCTGCTTAAACCAAACATTTTGGAAACCATATTTAAATAAAACATCACGTACTCTACATGCCCAGTTTAATTTATTATTGGGCTTAAATACTGAACCTTCATACATGTCTTCATACCAACAATTTAAAATACAATTATCAGTATAAAGCAACTGTAACACGTAAGTGTCAAAGCTTTCTAGGGTTATTATTCATATTTGATATGCCAAATCATTTTTACCCAGTAGATGCTGTTAACATTATGTTCAAAATATTATCTAAATCAATTACGGTACTACTTATTCTTTACATGTACCCAAAAAAGACCAGATGATTTAATATAGTTTGTGAGCTGTATCAAAATCAATGTATTTTGATTATTAATTGTAAATGCCACAGGTATTCTTCTTTTCAAAGGATACGTTAAATCAATGTAAATCTAATTGAAAATCACAGCACAATTCAAAATAATTAAAACATGAAACTTCAGCGCGTGCCACTCTTCAACAATCGACATACATGCAAGATTTCATTATTTTTTTATATTCTGTTATTGTTTAATTCGATTTATTTGACATCGGTTTTAATATAAATCCGATCTACATCACATGATATTCAAAACATAATAGGTGTATAGCATATAGGTTTACTTTTCATGAACGAAGGTCTTTATTTTAAAAGTTTCGTGGGAAAAATGGCTGAATTATAATCGAAAACAGCTGTTTGGAATATTGAAATATTGAGAGGCTGACATGTGATAAAAAAGGGATCGTCATTTTCATAATCTATTCGATTATTTTTCAATTTTTCATTTTTTTATTTTATTTTTTTTTGGTGGACCTTATTTATAAAACAAAACACAAGCTCTAAAGTTAAAAAAAGAAATGAAAAATCCAATTCAGATACTTTGGATAAATCGTAATAAATCTTATAAATGTCATTCATCAACAACGTCTTTCTAAAGTAATAACAGATTAGAACAATCATGGTTTTAAATGATTTTCCAACATCAAGACTGACTTTGTTTCTTCCATTGAAATGTCCAAAGCATATAAAGCTTCAAGATAACAGTTATGTTACTGATAACATTATACCTCCACATTACTAATATCTGCAAATTTTGAATAGGGAATTATGTCTTATGATTTGACATTGTTATCTATAGGGTAATAATACATGAATATGTATTACTTGCAAAAATTGACTGCGCATGCATGCCAGTTAACTCTACCTCAAGTCGTCAACCAATATCAGCTTGACCCACTCTCACTAAAAAGTATATAGTCTACATTGTGCAAAATTAACGCGTATAAAAAGCAAAATTGCAATACTAAGTATCTAATAGTTAGAATTGTAATTTTACAAACACATTTTAAAGATACCAACAAAGCAGTCCGAGTATTTAATACAATACTGAACGAAAATATAGAAATAAAAGTAAAAAAAAAAATTACAAAACTGTAGTTTTCTAATTCACGAAACGATCTTGACGATTCAGTAAAAATGCATGAAAGACGTGTAAATATATCCCCCAAAAGCAGAATATTGAAAGCTACTACTCATCTTAGTACAGACCATAAGGATATAATAAGAAAGTATTAGGTACTTCAAGTGAAGAAGGTCAATTTGAACCTTTAAGCAAAATTGATTAGATTCCCCAAAAAGTATCATAAAGCTGACAATCAAAACCGTTTTAAAGAAATTTTACAACGGTGAATGGAAACACTTCTATCACATTCACAGATAAGTTAGGATGTAATTTTAAAGATATCTGCGTTGGTCGAACAGCGGATTTGCACATAAGATTTAAAAAAAATGCACAAAAATCTTTGCAAGTATAAATAGATCGCCGGATCTTCATCTTGTTCAACTACTGAATTACCTCTGCAACTTACTGTGAGACTATCCATGCCCGAAGTGACATACATCACATGTGGATGCCGAGAAGATTTATTAGCAAATCTGAAATCTCGTTCATATTATCTCGAAAAACATTTGATTTTTCCTCTTTTAATGAGAAAAAAATCAAAGGTATCATGCAAAAGGCCTTTGCCAGTTCCAAAACATTTTTTGTATAAGCATATAAATGCACATTTTTCAAAAACCAATTAAAGGGGAAAAGTATAAAACGATGAAAAACAGGCGTGCAGTATACTTGATTTTCTTATATATAATATATTTGTCACATTTGGAGGTGCTATTTGATATACATATTGGCACGACTTTGACTCCATTCTTCGCACACTTGTTTTATACTGTTACGAGGGTAAATTCTTAAGGGACTCGTAAACACTTAGAAAATTAAAGATGCTACATGTAGATCCTGCAATTTCACATATATTTCACATATTTATCTGCACTGAAGAGACATAAGTTGTCGAAATGCGCATATGCAGAATCAAAATTCACAGTAACTTCGGTATTTTGTTAGTTGTTATAGATACATTGATGATGTTCTCTCCATCAATAACGTATCCTTTACTAAATAATCATCAAGAATGACAGATAAAGGGAACAATAGAAACCACTAGATCTTCATTTTTAACTTGCATCTCGAATTTCGAGAAATGGTAAATTAATAAATAAAATTGAGTTCAAAAGAGATGACTTTTATTTTAAATTTATCAATTTCCCGATCATGGACAATCATATTTCCAACTCCCTCTGCTTACGTAATGTGTTGATTCTTTAGGCGAGAGATAGTACTACATGTAACTATGCAGACTTTCTAATTAGGCACATTTATCTATGTGACCGCCTTATTACCCAAGGCTTCAAAAGTTCTTCAATAAATATCAGTTCCTTGTGGATCAGTGAAACTTTCGGTCCCAACTGTGATTCAAAATTCATTTCTTACTAAGTACTGAGATGAAAATTTCGTCTCTCTGCCTAGGACCTTTCAATAGCAATAACTGTTGAGATGCTGCCAGACACTACCACAATGAAAGAGGAAATTTGGCGCGCTATAAAACTGGTTGAAAACACCATTTCTTTTTAAATACCTGTCCAAAGTCAGGACCATGGCGGTTGTCAATTTTTCCTTTGGTATTGCATCTTCTTTGTCTTTTTGATTTCGCCTTTTCTCAAATCTGTTCGGTAATTTGATTATTATTTTCAAGTAAAATTTGGAAGAATGTCACACCAATAAACACAGATAATGCAGGTGGAAGTTATAGATGACAACCTTGATTTAAATAACCTGTTTGATTGTTTGACAATTTTGTTCATTAGTCCTGTGGAAGAATTGATCTTCAAAAAATTACAGTCTTGCCAAATTTATAAAGTACAATTTGGGGAAAAGATAACACCTAATTTTTTCCCAAGGGGACTGCAGTTCAAAACTTTAATTCAGTACACATTAATTTATGATAGAAAAATAATCTTCTGTTCAAAATATTGTCGGAAAAGCTATGTCCTGTCTGAGAGGACCTCGATAATGTTGTAAAACTTATGTTCAATCCCTTTTGCTTTATATTTTGCAAATAAAATATGTTTAATGTAATGATCCTGGCCGCACTGAAAATAAAAATCATATCTTGAAGTAATGTAGGTTTGAATTCCAAAGAGGAATTTGAAAACAAAATAATCAAAATCTGTTTTTTAAGTTTGGAAAGTTCTATATAACAAAATTACAGTTACTTCTGTTTCTACATTTAGCCATTTCGACAACTTATGTCTCTTCACTGCAGATCAAAACAGAGGAATAAAAGGGCAAGGACACATCTCTGCGTGTATAATTATATCTGTTGTACCTTTGTTGGTGGAATTCGATGTTATATATATGGTATTATGAACATACACGTCAATAATTTTGTGCTGATAGTATTTGCACTGGTATAAAATGCATGCATATGCAAAATGCAAATTTTTAAGTAATCAGTAATGGATTTCGCAACATACGTAAACAGTATATATTTGATTACATCAATATATTTTATTAAAATGAAAGATAGGTATCTCTTATTCACCTGGAATCAATCTCAATAGCAGGTTTGAAAATGACGTTAAACATCAAATATTTATAGAATTATAACAATGCGATAATAACAGACTTGTGTTAATGGAATGAGAACATTTGTGAAACAAGACCTACATATGGAACAATAGCATGTTTACAAGGGCAATGCTCACATTACAGAACATGTAACAATAATATCTTTTTTACTACGGACTTGTCATTTTACAAACAAGCGTAAATCAAATTAAAAGGTCAATTGTTCAGAGAACAATTGCAAGGTCTTTCACCAGTTTTCACCACGATTACATGTAAGAGTTTGTTTTTGTTTTCTATTTTGGTCAAAAAATTATGTATACAAAAGTTTTTTGACCAACCATAAATGTAGATCTTAATGAGAGAAGTATTTTTGCAACACAATGCTTTCATAAATTCTTGATCATTTCCAAGATATTGCGATAACAAAATTTCGAATAGTGGCCATTTTCAAAATGTTGGACGATTTTTTTTTTTTTTGGATACCATCAACGAATGAAGATCTTAAACACAGGAGTATTTTTGCTACACAATGTTTTCATAGATTTTTCATCGTTTTCGAGATATCGCGATAACAAAATTTCGAATGGCGGCCATTTTGAAAATGGCGGACGAAATTTTTTTTTTACCAACCATAAATGAAGATATTAAAGAGAGGAGAATTTTTGCAACACAATGTTTTCATAAAATTTTTATTGTTTCCGATATATCGCAATAACAAATTTTCGAATGGCGGCCATTTTCAAAATGGCGGACGAAATTTTTTTTTTGACCAACCATAAATGAAAATCTTAATGAGAGGAGTATTTTTGCTTCACAATGTTTTCATAAATTGTTTATCTTTTCCGAGATATCGCGATAAAAAAATTTCGAATGGCGGCCATTTTGAAAATGGCGGACGAAATTTTTTTTTTGACCAACCATAAATGAAAATCTTAATGAGGAGTATTTTTGCTTCAATATGTTTTCATAAATTTTTCATCTTTTCCGAGATATCGCAATAGCAAAATTTCGAATGGCGGACGAAAAATTTTTTTGACCACCCATAAATGAAGATCTTATTGAGAGAAGTATTTTTGCTTCACAATGTTTTCATAAATTTTTTATCGTTTCCAAGATATCGCGATAACAAAATTTCGAATGGCGGCCATTTTGAAAATGGCGGACGAAANAGCGGTAGAAACAAAACCGATTATATTGATATAAAAAGATTCTTATCAAGTAAAACATCTATCATCCAGATTAACAACAAAGACGACCTATGTTGTGCCAGAGCGATCGTTACGGCTAAGGCTAAAATTGATGGACACGAAAAATGGAACTCTATCAGACAAGGCCGACGCATCCAGGAAGAAATGGCAGTAGAGTTACATGCTAAAGCAGGGGTACCTTTACAGCAATGCGGCGTCGAAGAGATCAAACGATTCCAAGTAGTTCTACCAGAGTATCAGATTCAAGTCGTATCAAAAGAGCACTTCAATACTGTTATATACAAAGGACCCGAAGCCGAGAAGAAAATCTATTTATACTACCACGATAATCATTTTGATGTCATTACCAGCATGCCGGGTTTCCTGTCTCGTGTGTATTTCTGCAATAAATGTAATAAAGGATATAGCAACAAAGAAGAACACGTTTGCAATAACGTATGCCATTATTGTCGTAAAATTCACGACCAAACCGAAGATGACCAGTGGATACTTTGTACCGATTGTGGACGGTATTTTAAAGGGTCAAAATGTTTCTCTCTTCACCAACAGATGACGTCAGCGGGAAACTCAACGTGTACTATGTATTATAAATGCCAGAGTTGTGGACAAACCGTGAATAGACGTATGGGAGGACATACTTGTGGAAATGTCTACTGCAAAATATGCAAAGATTACTATCCATCGGGACATCAGTGTTTTATGCTACCTGCCAATGAACAAAAGAAACAGAAAAAGCAGACTTATATCTTTTTTGATTTTGAGTGTACCCAAGACGACCTTGTCCAGTGCGATCAAGGATACAATCCAGACGAAACCGGTAAATGTTCAAACTGTAAACATTTCAAATGTGGTTCCCATGAGCACCAGCCGAACCTGTGTGTGGTACACAAAGTCTGTTTGAAGTGTATGCATAACAGAATTGATAAACACTCTTCCTGTGAAGAATGTGTGAAAAACGAACTAGTATTTACAGGGCCTGAAACCACCGACGACTTCTGTCGATGGCTATTCTCTGGAAAAAACAACGGAGCTACCGTTCTCTGCCACAATTTTAAAGGATACGACAGTTATCCAATCTTAAACTATTTGTATACAGAGGGGATATTACCAGATGTGATTCCGAATGGGACGAAGAATATGGCAGTCACCGTACCTGACTGCAACATTAGAATGATTGACTCAATGAACTTTTTACCGATGGCATTATCCAAACTACCAAAAATGTTTGGCTTAATGAGCTTAAATGAGCTCAAGAAAGGATACTTTCCTCACCTGTTCAACACCAAGAACAATCAATCAACCGTACTAAACCGTCTACCAGATGTGAAGTATTATCAACCAGAAAAGATGAAGCTCGAAGAGAGAAGCACCTTCTTCAAATGGTACAACGATAACTGGAATTCCATGTTTAACTTACAACAAGAACTGCTGAGTTATTGCCGCTCGGATGTAGACATATTGAGAAAAGCATGCCTCAAGTTCCGAGAATTATTCATAGAGATGACATCAACCGACGTGCAAGATGGGATCGATCCATTCCAGCGATGCATTACTATAGCATCAGCTTGTAACTTGGTATTCCGTACTTTGTTTTTAAAACCGGACACTATAGGCATCATACCCGCTCTGGGATATCGACCCCACGAGAAACACTCAATCAAAGCAATGAAATGGCTACAATATCTATCTGAAATGCACGGTATTCGGATACAACACGCTCGTAATGGCGGTGAGAAGTGTATCGGTACATACAAAGTCGATGGATATCACGAAAATAAAGTGTTTGAATACAACGGTTGTTTCTGGCACGGGTGTCTACGATGTTACAGNGAAGCATTCACAATGTACAAAGAAGCGATAGACGGTGAAAACATTGATTATTACGATGTTACTTCACTGTACCCCTACATCAACAAGACCGGCAAGATACCCGTGGGACACCCAACCATCATCACGGAGAATTTCAAAGATATACAGCAATACGAAGGACTCATCAAATGCAAAGTACTTCCACCGAGAGGACTCTACATCCCGGTACTCCCTGCAAAAATAAACAACAAACTATTGTTCACGTTATGTAAAACCTGTGCCGAATCCAGTCAACAAACGCCGTGTCAACACATAGACGAGGAAAGGGCTTTGACCGGAACCTGGGTCACAGATGAACTAAAGAAAGCGTTGGAGAAAGGATATCAGATAGACAGAATCTATGAAGTCTGGCACTTTGACACGGAACAATACGATCAAACGTCGAAGACAGGAGGACTTTTTACCGAATACGTCAACACTTTCCTGAAAATGAAACAGGAAGCCAGTGGATGGCCCGAATGGTGTCGAACTGAAGAAGACAAACAGAACTATATCAGAGATTACTACGAAAGAGAAGGGATATTATTAGACTACGATAAAATAAAGAAGAACCCGGGGTTACGAGCTCTAGCCAAACTGATGTTAAACAGCTTCTGGGGAAAATTCGGTCAAAGATCCAATATGTCACAGATAAAATACTATTCCGAACCATGCGACTATGTTGATTTGTTAACTAGTGACCAAATCATATTGATCGGTATTAATTTCGTAAGTGATACGATGATTGGAGGAAGATATCGATACAAAGAAGAATTCGTCGAAGACTCCGGACGTACCAACGTGGTCATTGCTGCTTATACGACGGCCCAAGCAAGACTCAAGCTGTACAGTTATTTAGAGAACCTGAACAACCGCGCCATATACGCAGATACAGACTCAGTCGTGTTCACCTCGCAGCCTGGGGATTGGAAACCAGAACTAGGAGACTACTTAGGAGAACTGACAGATGAGATAGCTGGGAATAGAATTAAGGAATTTGTAACTGGCGGACCGAAAAACTATGCCTACAGATTTGCCACACCCGACAACGATGGAACCGAAACTGCATGTAAAGTGAAGGGAATAACACTGAACTACAAAAATGCCCTGATTATTAACTTCGATACGATTAAAAACATGGTGATAAACAACAGAAACGATGTGAAAACCATGACTGATAATTTCCGGATCATACGAGATAATATGAAACTACTGTCCGTATATCAAGATAAAGACTATAGAATCGTATTTGACAAAAGAGTGGCCATGGACGATTATAGCACGAGGCCGTATGGATTTTAATTGTAAAGGCATCATGTGGATAGCTCCCCGACCCATGTTTGCTTTATGACGGGGGAAAATAAAATATGTATATATGTAATTTAGTTGATTATTTATTGCCTAATTGAATGAAAACTATATAGATACATGAAACGATGAGGAAAATGCACCAAAAATCAATAATGATACAGAACGGGGTAAAACAATAAACAAACTTAATAGTTGGGGTGACGTAAGGACAAAACAAAACATGGACTAGAGAGTAGACAAAACAAAGGGAGATAACTGAGACAAAAGACAAAGGGTAAAGGGTATCACAAAAAATAAATCGATACCAATGCAACGGTTGGGTTAAAGTTATATGTTAAACACAAGTACAGAAAATACATAGAAAAGATTGAAGTACTGGACAAAAAAA
>MJUU01057083.1:0-11662 GCA_002080025.1 Modiolus philippinarum | reverse complement strand
ATAAAAAATGACTGAATTGAAATGCACAACAAGAAAAGAACATAAAGCAGGATAAACCAATAGTAAGATGTATGGGTTAGACTGACAAAAAGAAAGACTGAACCTGAGTTGCCCCACCCCAAGCGTTCCACCACTCTCACACCATTTCGCTACGCTCACGGTGCTCTACATTCGTGACGCTTGGAAGTAGGGTTACGGATATGTCAAAGAAAATGGATACCGACAGCATAAGAAAATGAAGAGCTAATTAGTCACGGTTGGGTGCACAACAAACTAATGAAAAATTTAACATTGACCCTATGGAAAAAAGGTGGTCTAGGGTGACACGTTTCACTACTAATCTGGGATTTTCATTTTTTATATAGTCTGTTTTATAATTTTTTATTTATTTCTTCTTTGAATATTTGAACAGTCATGCTTGTACGAATGTGTTTCTGAAGTCTTTGTCACGATGTAAAACATAAAAAGGCGTTGTTTAATAGCTTGGCTTCTCCATGTATAAAAAAGAGTTTGTCTCTATTTCATTCACTCAATTTATTTGAATTCTCCAAATGAAACCATTTGCTTTGGAAAAGTCGGGAAATTGACAGAATGTTTCCCGCAACAGACATAAAACCAAACTATTCTAACGAAATGACAAATCAAAGTAAAGTACACACCAATTCAAAATCGTGCAAGGTAGTCCTAGAATTATCTAAAGGCACATGTACAACAAAAGAATGACCTCAAATATTATATTTTCTAGTTTCGGAGTGACTGAAGATATGATAAAACATTTACTAGAAGGTAAAACCCTGAGACAGGTGATTCGTGAAAAACGACTATTTATCGTAGATTTGGCCATTTTGGAGGGAGTTCCTACAAAGTCACCGGAACTTGTGGTAAGTCAAAGGTATAAAGGAAACCGATCAATGATGATCAATGTTGCTACACTATTATCTATATATATAATGTTGCTACACTATTATCTATATATATAATGATGAACTTTGTATTGACATGAGTAAATTGGAATTATTGTAATGTCTATCTGTTCCGAGTACCTGTCGTCGTTTACTGTCGTTGTGCAGTGTTCCATTCGAGAGCAAATATCGGTCATAGATGTGCACAATGGTAGGATTGTGATTTTCGCTTTTCGAGAGTTAGTATCAAGCAAAGATATGAACAATATTAGGGTTGAGATGTGTGCTTTTCGAGAGTGGGTATCAGTGATCGATATGAACAATAAAAGTATTAAGATTTGTGGCATTCGAAATATAAAATCAGTCATAGATATAAACAAAAATAAGCTTGAGATGCGTGCTTATCGAGAGTTTCTATCAGTCATAGATACGAACAATAGTACAATTGATATTTGTGCCCTGTTAAGTTCAGTCATAGGGTTTAGATGATTGCCTTTTGAGAGTTATGACCAGTTATAGATATGCACAATAGTAGGTCTAATATGTAATCCTCTCGAGAATTACTATGAGTAATCGATATTCACAATAGTAGAGTTAAGATGGGTTCTTTTGGAGAGTTAGTATCAGTCATAGATATGCACAATCCTAAGTTTGAGATGTTTGCCTTTTGAGAGCTCGGATCAGTCTTAAACCCCTATTTTATAGGAGAAAAATCCAAACTTTATTACAAAACATTCTCCTGAACGACTGAACGATTTTTAATTCAACAACTGTATTATTTGTTACCACTGGGTCGATGCCTCTGCTGGTGGACGGCAAGTCCCCGAGGGTATTCACCAGCCCAGTAGTCAGTACTTCGGTGCTGACCCGAAAGCCGATTCTATTTTGAACTTGCAATATCTAAATGTTTGTGAATATGTGGAAAACTAAGGAGTATCTCCTTTATGCAAAGCTCTATCCTTAGCTGATTTTGGCCTTAATTTAGATTCTTATGGGCTATTTGTTCTCTATCAGTTTTTAAACAACTTTGATTTTATGGTCTTCCAAACATTTAGATTTTATCTGCACTGAAGAGACATAAGTTGTCGAAATGCGCATATGCAGAACCTAAATTCGTAGTATCTTCGGTATTTAGTTATATGTAGAGTTATGAAGTAAAGTAAAAGAAAAAAATCAATTTTCATTTTTAGGTTCCGTGTCCATTGGCTTTGTTCTATTTTAACAACGCAAACCATTTGATGCCTATAGCTATACAGTTATATCAACAGAATAGATTGGATAATCCGGTAAGTACTGTACGAAAGTATGTCATAAATATTTTTATTGTTCCAAAATTTATGGCTTGCTCCGCCTGGTGTCAACCTAAACTAAAAGTAAAATCGGATGCAACCACCATACTTAATATATGTATTTCTGCCATGTTTAAAACAGACAATTTCATGCGTATTTATTAGTTTTATATTTATATCTGAAACAGTTGGAAAACCTCAATTATTCTTTTAACTTTTGGCCTTCTTAATATTTGATTTCTGTTCATATTTATATACAAAACGTGCTAAAGTCGTTTTCGTGGAAGTAGTAGACTTTTGGTTTAGTATTTGTTACATTAAAATGAAAATGTTACCAATATTAAGAATATAGAACGTTTTCTTTTAAAAATATGAATCCTGTGATCAACCCCTCTGAAAAAATAAGATTAGACACCTTTTGCAACAACAGAAAAATTGTAAATTGATTAAAGGTATGTCTCATCCAATGTTTGAAAGGATTCTTAACGAAAAATTGTATTCTTTTCCTGCAAACATAGGCAATATTATTGGTTCTGTCCTGTAATTTGGAGTCGGTAAAATATTCCCCATGCGAGAGATGTATGCTATTTATACATTTTAGTTATGGGGTATGTGTGCTTGAGAAAATTTCTTATATGGATGCACTACAATACTTTCAGATTTTGGAGTTTTTATTGTTTGTAATGTCAAATTGTTATTCTGACCACCTGTTTATTGTGCTCACACCTCATGATTCTATTTGCCAATGTTTCTCACTTTTGACTCGATGAGTGCCCTCTGATTGTTTTAGGGGTATAATAAAACCAAAACAAAGATCAACGCTTCTATTGTTGTCCTTTAACTGAAGTCACCATACACAACCGTTGCCCGACATAAAAGACTTGTAGGAGACAATCACAACATATAAATTACCAAAGACCACTCATATAATCAACTGCAAGAAAATTTGGGATTCAAAAATTGTGTGATATTGACACTATAAACAAGTGGTCAGAAGTACGAAGTAATGGTAAAGGAAAATAATTCCAGAATATTATTATACATGTTCGATTAGATATTTAGAGGAATGCAATATATTGAGGGGTTCACACTGCTAGTGCTTCAGTTTTGTGGCGTTTAATGTAAACATATTTTATTAACTAAATCACATATAACAAAATAACATTCAAATAGCACAATACACATTACAAAGATATTTTGACATAGTTAAAAGGATCCGGAAACCATAGCCGAAGCTTTGATATAAATCCGTTTCCATAACAAAATTGTTTACGAAACATAGTTACTCAGAGAGTCAAAATTTCAAAAAATATATTTTCAGTATATAGATATGTGAAAAAAATATATGTCTAAACCAGGTGGATGATAGTGTTTAAGGTGAAAACATGTGAACCATTAATATTCAATGTGAAAAATAATTTTTTTACTCAGGACTCAAACTACAGCGTTTAGGTGAATCGTTTGCTACTTAAAATGAACCTTTGTGTTTGAATGAAAAGATTCTGATTATCTCGGATGCTTAATTCCGCAGATCCAAACAGCAGCAAGTCAGAATCTATAACCAACGGTATTTGAATAGACTGAATAAATCTCTGTCTTATAACTTGGTGGTTTAAACAATAAAGTAAGTAGTGTGAGACCGTCTCGACTTGCCCACATGTACAATAAGGAGCAATAACAAGATTTCGACGATGTAAGTGATAATTTAGACTACTAAGTAGTGTGAGACCGTCTCGACTTGCCCACATGTACAATAAGGAGCAATAACAAGATTTCGACGATGTAAGTGATAATTTAGACTACTACTTTGCATTCTCAATCGAGCGTGTAGTATTTGACCAAGTCTGGAACCACAATAGTAATATATGGGTTTTACGACACGTTTACTAAGATTCTTTTTTAAAATATTTACAGATCCACTATTTCTTACTCTGTCTGGTAAGAGATTCCAAGTCTTAATAGTAGATGGTAAAAAGTATTCAGAGTACAGGCTCGTTCTTGTCATAAGAAGTGAAACTGCATTCTGATTACGAGTACTATAACCATGAATATCTCTTTGTCTACTCGGTATTATGTTTGATAAATACGACGGAACCAATAAGTTTTTCATTTTATAAAACTGGATAATGCGATGACTTTCCCTTCTATCCTTTAGGGACTCCCAACCAGTTTCTATATACAAGTTCTGTTTAGAAGTGAGTCTGGTTCACCCAGTGACAATTCTAGCTGCCTCCAGTTGTACACTTTCAATCTTGTCTATTAATACAACAGTTTGGTTATCCCATATAATATCAGCATATTTGTGGCGTTTTTGTTCATTTTTGTTTGTTTGTTATGTCTTTGTCATACTGTCTCAATTCGTGTTTCTGTTAAATGCAGTGATTTTGGATTTATGATTTTAGAATTTCCCCTTTCCTCGTTCTTGCTTCGTTTGCCGATGTATTGAGAAATTTCCAATTTCAAATCCCAAAAGTGGCGTTAATGAAGCCTTATTATGTTAACAATGAAAGGATATGGAGTAAATGCACATGAGACAAAGTCTCACAAATACATAATACATTTTATTTTTGTTCTTCATCTCCACTGACAGTGTGACGGGTGCTGTGCACAGAGCAGGACATGCTTACCCTTCCGGAGCACCTGATGTCACTCTTATTTATTGAGAGTTCACACTGTTAGTGCTTTAGTTTTTTGTGATGTATATGTAATGTTCGTGTTTTTTTTGGGCATGTGGTGTCTTTGGTCTTCCGTGTTTTGGTGTTCTTGCTTTTGCCTTGTCTCTGGACTTTGATTGGTGTAATCTTGTGCTTTGTTCCTTCGGTATTCTACTGCCGTTGTCTTGAAGTCACCATGAGGCCTTCCACAATGAGCTATACTCATACTTCATCTTAAGTTGAAGACGGCCCCTAGCACCGGTTTGAGCAAAATCCATAGCGAAATGCCGAGCAACGATATATCAGACAATCACAACATATAAACATATATATTATATCCCGTAATGAAATATATTTTTTAATTATTAAGAGCAAATCTGAATATACCAGAGCCAATGTGATCTTGTTGTTTCATTTTGTTTCTTCTTAAAACAGCACGGATACTTTTTAATTGAGATTATCAGTTAAATGTAAAATGCGTTGAAAAATATAAATCAAGATCTGGATCAAACTGATCGGTGAAATTCGGACAGTCTGGTTCCAGTCTTCGGTTTAAGCATCGATGTTTGACTACTGTGGTTACAAAAGGGTACCAGTTTGACCTATCTCAGTCTGTAACTCATTTGGAAATGAAAAAGTCACGATACTTCCGAATGTTATAAAAGAACCGCCACCAATCAAACAAAATTCTGCCTTGAGGTCAAAGCGGTATAAATCGGACACTTTCGGGAAAATACGGACATCAGTTGGGAAATTTCGGACAAACATTAAAATACATAGACTATAGGCGTTACTTCTTTGAATTAGGAGCTCATGTTTTACATCATCAAGGTAATCGTGTGGTGCCAGGGACTGTAATAAAGTACATGTGCTACCTGAGAATCGTTTTAACTATTCGCACATACAATAATGCATTACAATGTACCTGGGACTTATGTACTAATCAAACATTATCATCGGTCAATTTTTAAGTAATTTCCTGTCGTGAAATTAGTGGTTTCTTATTCCAATTACACAACTGCACTGTTCAATTAGGTAGAATTATTTGGAAATTTACTATATGAATGGGTCGACATTTTAAGGTTAAAGGCCCCTTTTTCAGTTCAATGTTAAACCTATGGAAATTTTATGTAAAATCCGCAGCCTTAAGGGTTTGTTGGTTCTTCACCAAACTTCGTTTGCAGATAGCTATTTCATTTATGCATGCAAAGCTACCATTCGTTGCAAATATTATCCACAAATGAATGAGTTATTAATGATAATCAATATAAAAAAACGGCACATCATTCGAACAGACCGCATTTTTTCCCAGAAAACATCCAACTACAACAAAATTTTTGAGATTTTTCAAATCATTAAATTTGTTGATACTAGCATAAAATATTAATAGCTTTGCATGGGCAATAACCTCAAAAATTTGCAGATATATTTTTGGAATAAACCAACAAGCCGTTAAGGCTGGGGATTTTACACAAAATTCCCATAGGTTTAACATTGAACTGAAAAAGGGGCCATTAACCTTAATTTGTTCAAGGCACTATAATAGGGAGAGTGAGTTTCGAAAATGCCAGCGGCAGGTCTATACCCATTTTCACCTGAAGTGACGCCCCGTCATTTCGGTACTAAATCTTGTCAAGAATATAGATGTATATTCTCTTAAAGTTGTACCGGTTATTATTCCTGATATCACAAATCATTGATTGTTAACTGAATAAAACCAGTTGATTTATTAATGAAATATTTTCAACATAAACTTTTAATCACGCTTACTATGATAACATATAAGCTGTAGTTTCAAGTTAAGAATTATGACTCTTGCTTTTGATTGTGGTAAAAAAATAAGATAGTGGGAGAAAGTGTATAAAGGAAGTCCTGTCTAATGACATATCTGTAAATGCTATATATATAAAAGATATAGCTGGATATGAGAAATTTTGTTTAAACCGGCATTTGTCATTGTCAACGAGGAGATATCAGAATTAGAACCACAATCGCCTTAAGTAATCATCAGCTGAGACTACACAGTCGAGATCTTCTGCAAAATCAAATCACTCAAAAATCTTTCATAAATGAATTGAATTGGATATTATGCCGCTTTGACATAGATTTTTATGCATATTTTGCCTCCTTGGAAACACACTTTCGTCAGAAAAGGGTTTTATAAGATACTCAGATTCTTTGATTAACTCTACTTTACAAAGATCCAATTTATGTTTACTATATCCAAGAAGTGGACGAATTTTCTTATACATTTTTTCAGTGTAGGGTGAAATCGGACACAACAAAAAATGGCTAAATGCTTTGGCATTTTTATTGAAAATCCCTCAAAATAATAAGTTCTGTAGATTGTTTATCAATATTATTTCATGTTGAAATATTCAAACAAAGAACAAAGGTTTATTCAAGTTAAATCAGTTCTTTACTTATACCATGCACAAAATCCTTTTTAAGATTGCCGCAGCTAAAACTTTTTAAATCACGTGTGTGCTTGGTCAGTCCGGATACGATTCGAAAATTATAATGTTATTGCCTGCTGTCCATAGGCGACAATAGTAACGTTTCCTCATCTCACAACTTTATCAGTCTCATTTTCTCTCCAAACTGTTATTGTCCATGAAGAACCATTTATCGGCCAAATTTTCACCTGCAGAAAGTTATATGTTGCCATTGGTTTTCCGTCCTTAATTTTGACCTCTAGGTGATTACCCAAAATTTCGACGAAAATTGCATGAATTTAACGCAAACTAGGGACACCTCTTTTTAAATTTATTTTTATTATTTTTTGCAGATAATAACGTGGCATTTTGTAATTTTTAAATGCAGTATTAAATAAAGTTCTCAATAAAAATAACAGAAATAAATTATATCCAAACTCTATTGAATATTTCATCTAGATCCCCCCCCAATTCACAGATAGAAACTACTGGAACCTATTAAACCAGTCCATTGGACTAGCCTCCGATGTATCCACTAAAATTATAATTCTTGGTGATCTTAATATAGACTTTCTTAAACGTATTCCCACCCATGTAAACGACGTATTAGAATTAAATGGGCTAGTTAACGTAATTAAATCACCAACTCATTTCAGTATGAGCTCATCTAGGGACACCTCTTTTTAAATTTATTTTTATTATTTTTTGCAGATAATAACGTGGCATTTTGTTATTTTTAAATGCAGTATTAAATAAAGTTCTCAATAAAAATAACAGAAATAAATTATATCCAAACTCTATTGAATATTTCATCTAGATCCCCCCNAGTGATCATGACTGTACTTATATTGAGATTGACTGCAAATTTAGAATCAACAAGTCTTTTACACGTAACGTTTGGGATTACAATCGCGGTGACTTTGACAATTTTAGACAGCGTATTACCGATACCGATTGGGACGCTATAATCAATGACAACGAATTTGTGACAATTTTACTAACAAGTTTCTTGACATAGCAAAAGAATACGATGCAGTCTTGTAAGTCGGCGCACCTAAGCATTCAACTTTTGATTCCTGCTTTAGTTTTTCATCACATTGTTTTTAACTTTCAACAAAATAAATAATCATGAACCAACTTTAAAATCATGCAGAATTTAAAAAATAGAACTTCAACTAAAATTTATGAAAAACAAGCTTAAAATGACCTACCTCCGTTATATCGCCATGTTTAAATGTCTTGTAAGTCGGCGCAGGGTGAGAATATCAATGTGCTGGGAACCCAAAATAAATAGCAATTTTCACTCTCGGGTTTTCAGTGGAAGGTGGGAATGTTCAAAATTGAAACAAAATACTTTTTACAAAAATAATGAACTTAAACACTTACAGTAAGCGTCTAAACACCAATAGAGCCTATTAACAACCAATATAGCACCGTTTTGGTCTTTTTCAGTTCCGGGGAACACTCAAAAAAAGATTTTTTTCGTCATCCTCGCTATCTGGCTTCAAGTTAGTACAGATATTGTTTTGTTCCAATATTTATATTACAAACGGAAATCGTTTTCTTCGTGTGCGCCAACTTATAAGATGCGCCGACTTAGGAGACTCGACTGTATATACCGACCAGGACAGTAACTATACGACATAATGACAAACCATGGATAACTTATGAACTTAAAAAAGAAATTAAACTACGTGATAGACTCCGCAAAACATTTCTTCGGCTTAATTCCCCAAGCTCCGAGCATAAATATGAATCTCAACGAAATAGAGTTAATAATTTGAAAAAACAGTGCAAAATATCATATTTCGACAATATCAATGACTCGTTGACTGATCTAAAAACGACCAATAGTAAAATGTATTGGCGAACCATAAAACAACTGTTAAGAAACACATCCCCAACCCATACTCTGCCTCCAATGAATAAGACAGAAAACGATATCGACTATAAATTTGAAGACAAGGATAAAGCCCAGTTATTGAACGATTATTTTTGCTCTATTGCATCCTTGGATAACGACGATAAAAACATCCCTTTTATTCCGGATAGAGGACCTGGGACACTGACCGATATAAGAATTACAGAAACGGACGTATGTGACATTATTTGTTGTCTTGATCCCAAAAAAGCTTCTGGTCCCGATGGTATCAGCCATCGTTTGTTATTAACTTCTAAAGATGAAATTTGTCGACCACTGTGTAAACTGTTCAACATGTCTCTTAAAAAGAAGCAATATCCGTCAAAATGGAAATTAGCTAACGTAATTGCAATTTTTATAAAATCAGATAAGTCTCTTGTTTCTAATTATAGACCAATATCACTACTCTGTTGCGTAAGCAAAGTATTCGAACGAGTAGTTTTTAAATATGTATACAACTATCTCCAAAGTCAAAATTACATTTATAAACTGCAGTCTGGCTTTCTTCAAGGACATTCGACAACACACCAATTAATTGAAATTTATCACTGCATAATGGAGTCTTTCGACAATCAAATTCCTCTTGCTTTAACTTTTTGTGACGTGAGTAAGGCTTTTGATAGGGTTTTGATTAGAGGTTTATTATATAAATTGAAAATATATGGTATAGTGGGCGACATCTTGGAATGGTTTGAAAGTTACTTATCAAACAGAAAGCAAAAGGTTGTACTAAATAATACAGAATCCTCTATTGGACTTTTAAAGGCAGGTGTGCCACAAGGTTCTATGCTTGGACCTCTATTATTTCTGATTTATGTGAATGATTTGGCTGATCATACCATCGGAATTTGTAGACTTTTTGCAGATGATACTTCTCTTGGTCATTCATCTGTAGATTTACCAACTTTACAAGGAATGGTAAATACTGACCTGTCTAATCTAAAAAAGTGGAGTGACAACTGGCTAATCAAGCTTAACCCGGACAAAACAGAAATCATGCTTTTTGATAGTAGACAAAATGGAATTGACTTCAAGTTTGGTCAAATTGATATACAACCTGTGACCTCACACAAACACCTAGGCGTCGTTTTTAGTTCTGATGGAAAATGGACTTGTCACATTGATTATATCTTATCGAAGGCTTCCAAACAAATATGTGTCTTAAGAAAGCTGAAGTTTATTTTAAAAAGGGACTTTCTGGAAAAAATCTACTTAACTTTTATTAGACCTCTCCTGGAATATTCTTGCGAAGTGTGGGATAACTGTTCACAGACGGACAATGATAGACTAGAAAAACTCCAGTTGGAAGCCGCCAGGATAGTTACCGGATTAACAGTCTACGCTAGCAGAGACTCTCTGTACAGAGAAACAGGTTGGGAAAAATTAAGTGTTAGGAGAAAACGCCGAAAACTATGCATGATGTATAATATGCATCAAGGATATGCCCCATCTTACCTATGTAATTTACTCCCCCCTTTGGTACGTGATGTTACTAATTATCCTGTTCGCAATCAAGAAAACTACACTATTTCAAGATGTCGACTATCAGGATACCAGTCTTCTTTTATACCATCTACAATTAGTCTGTGGAATGATTTAGACATAGAAACAAGAAATTGTCGAACTGTTTTATCTTTTAAAAATACTATTAAACAGAAAGTCGGAATAAACACTGTTCCCAAACATTATTTAGAAGGTGACAGAAGGTCGAATATTTTGCATGCTCGGCTACGTTGCAACTGCAGTGCTTTAAAGTACGATCTCTTCTGTTCTAATATTGTAGCAGATTTTAAATGTAATTGTGGGTCTGAAAAAGAAGATGCCACACATTTTTTACTTAAATGCTCGAATTACGTCGAACAGAGAACAGTTCTCTTTAATTTTTTAGATGGTTCAAATTTCAAAAAAAGACACAAAGACACTACTTTTTGGAGACGACAGTAAAAATGATACCGAAAATATTTTCTTGGCCAGAGCAGTACAAACATTTATTAGAAGTAGCAGGCGATTCACAGAGGGAACCTAATTAAAACACACTTTTTTTCTTTTTCTTCTTTCTTTATTATTACTTGATTGTATTATATTTTTATGTATAGTCACTCGTCATGTTCACTGTCAGAACTTTGCTCTCACTGTATTGGAGAGAACTTAATATAAGTTGTAAAACTTGTGTTCAATCCTATTGTACATATTTGACAATAAAATAAGTTTAAAGTATCCAATCAGTGCGCTGGCAGACCGATTACCGAGCTGTAGATTGGGTGGCCGAAATGATTCCAAGGCAATCACGAGCAAATTACACTCTCTTTACCTTATGAAAGTCGGAAACTCTTGTGCATTATCCTAATTTTATATAAGGACAAACGCATGAAAGGAATTCGAAATAAAGAAAAAGTAAAATGTATTCAAAAAGGACTGTCCGAATTATACCGATGTCCGAATTTCACCGATATTACCCTAT
>MJUU01057081.1:82343-92401 GCA_002080025.1 Modiolus philippinarum | reverse complement strand
ATAGTGTACTCACAGTAAATCACTAAAGCCTTGCAGATTTAGAAACCTAATTTTACTCAAATATGGCTTTACAGGATAGTCAGTTTTTAGCGAAAAATTATCCTATACTATTTCCAATTTATACTTTTAAGATACTGCAGATTAGATCCTACAAAACTGAAAAATAAAAAGATATACATTTTGTGTGTATCACATTAAACATGCTTGTTATTGCTCCCCTTTGGGTCGTTGTCTCTTTGACACATTCCCCGTTTCCCTTCTTTTTCCTATTTGTTGTCAAATAGTAACAACAGGATTGGGCCTCATATACACACACAAGTGTAGTTATCCGTATAAGAAACCTTTTCCGTACAACATACGCATGCACTGCGCATTATAATCAGAATTCAGTTACACGTCGATTAAATGTCAATATCAAGAGGAAACTATAATTTCTTTTCATCTGTAATTTCAAAATATCTAGTTTACCTTATACATGTATTAATATTAGAAACTTGCGATGAACAAATAAAGGGATATGGAGTAAATGTACATGGGACAAAATCCCAATAAATACATGGTAAAATTAAGCAAACGGAACAACGCTTTCATTGTTGTTCTTCATCTTGCAATATCTGAATTTCTAAAAAAAATTGTTTGAACAAGAGAGTATTTTCCTCATGAAAGGCTCTCCTCTAAGCTGATTTCGGCATTTCGTTCAGATTCTATTAGTTATTTGTCGCATACCAAACAACTTTTTACAAGAAAATAATAACACCGTAGGCTTACAGTGGTGAGAAAAGTAAAAACCACACCAGAACCATTTTTCAACCGCAAATCCTGCATAGCAACCTTATACAATTATGATGCAACATTTCATAATAACACTGACATTAACATGTTTCTTAAATATCAAGCATAACAGCACATATTCGAATATCCGAAGACAAGGGTAGTTTTAAAGTCAAAAATGCATTCAAATCATTACAATATTGACGCAATTGGATATTCGAATTCTAATTCAATTAAAGACTCATACATTTGTAGTATAGTTTTGTCTTTTGTCATAGACATGGACATAGATTTTATTAAAGATAGCATAATTGACATTCCATTTTGACCATTCAAATCTTCTGCTTTATAAAAGTAACTTTCGAATCCTTGCTTGTTCGTATGTTTGGTATATGTATCGTATCTTTTTATCCGGCTTCAGGTTTTCTTTTTTTCACCATGTCTGTAACCAACGTATTCTTGGTTCCTTTGTATTTTATTGCCGTTATTCAATTCTGTCATAATAAAATTATCTCATAGATTCTAATCCCCTTCCAACCGATTTTTACTGTGTAAAGATTTTTAATCTTTTTTATTTTATTTTTATACAAGTATATTATTGCTCATTTTCTTCAAAGTTAACAGAATTTCCATCATTATAAGAGATAAGAGGTAATAAATAAATAAAAAATGACCGTTTGTCCTTAATTTCTAAAAATAAAAAATGAAATGGTGTTAAGTAAATGGACATGAGTCAAAATTACTACAAATACATAATAAAACCAAGCAATGGAACAACGCTTTAATTGTTGTTCTTCATCTTGAAGCCAACATGGGCCCTTCAACAGTGAGTATAGTTAATTCAAGATGGCTCCTGGTACCTCTTGTAGCGGAATTCATTTCTGGATGAAGGACAACTTGAAAAGGCTGGATGAGAATATAATAATTTTGTTATTATGGCCTTAGCAAAAGCTTTACGATCGATAAGCAGTTTTTCAGTCATATTAGTTTATAAATGCAAATGATATTACAAGTAGAACAAGCGTTGTTTACCATGTATTTGTAGGGAATTTGTCTCATTTGTATATACTCCATATCCCTTCATTGTTAATGTCGCCGAGAGGCAACCAGTTATACCCCTCTCACTGAACCTTGAATAAATATGGTAAGTGTAAATTTAAATTCGTGTTGACAAAATACGGCTGTGGACACAGTACAAGTGTGGGCACAATTCAAGTATAGTTACAATGATATAATCCTCAAGAAATAATTTCTTTGACGAAAGGTGCCTATAATGTAAAAAAATCAGTTATCGGCAAACATAACTTATATGAGTTTCAAGCTTGTAAGGGGGAGATACTATACAACTCATCATACCAAAGCCTTAAGCCACATATCAATCATTTCTACGTACATAAGCGGAGAAATCCTAGACGAAAATATTAAATATAAGGCTGTAAAGAAAATGAAAACAAAATCAAATTTATCGGAAAACAGGAAGTAGATGAGTGACGCATATGAAAACGAGAGACATGGAACAACCTTCAAACCAAATATCATATCAATACTACATACACAAGTTGAGAAATCCTTGACGAAAGATGTTTTGAATGGACGGACAGACGAACAGACAGACCAACCAGGGTAGAACATTATACACCCTTTACTTCGGAGCTTGGTATAAAAATAAGGAGTTTGAGACAACAGGGTAACGAGCTTGATTGCCACTTGAATAAAAAAGGAATGGGTAACGGCAATAGATTTGCCTCCCTTTCGACCCCACTGAATAGAGAATATCTTTGTACTACAACGGTTCGTGGCCTGGTTTTTCCATATATTGAACGCAATATCCAGCAGACAAAGTTCTGCCCCCTTCCCCTCCTACCTTCATGAGGACGCGCCTGTCAGCTTTAAGACGACTACAACTCACCGAAGTGCCAAATTATCTAAGAGAATGAGGAAAAGTTACCTTAAGCATTTTCAAAACTTCAGCGTATAAAAACGTTCGTCGTTCTCATGTTGTATATTCATTCGTTATTTTAATATACGTGCATTGATGAAGATTATTTAGAAATAAAGAAGAATAAAGACACAGAAAAAATATAGCACTTTTGCAGTCAACTACATATGAAATTTTTTGCTATAAAAGTTAGTTAACCATAACTTCAACCGCGTTAAACGATCACAAGGTAAACATTTAACCGTGTTGAAGACCACAGTTGATCGTTGCAAGCGATATGAAAAAGTATGTTTCTCTCCATTTACACACAATTTTGGCCGTATATTTACATTAAACTGTGGTAATTGAAGAAAATGTTAGTGTGTTTTGAGGAATATCAGTTTAAAGAGTAGATTTCTCCCTTGTTGTAGTCTTATTTCTACACTATATTGCTTATTAGCATGAAAATGCAAATACATAATATTCCCCTTCAAAAATATAACACAGTAAAAGTCACCTTTTTCGTAGCACATCTGTTGTTTATTTTCTCTTTGTTTACAACCGGGTCAGCGATGACCACCGAGTTCGCGATCGCAGGTTAACCCGGGTGCGAATAGAAAGTGAAAATAGTGAGTACTTTTGACCGCCATATTTGTTTTATCTCCGCCACATGACAATATTACCCAAAATAACTACAGTTCAATGACTATTTGGATATGGAAATCCAAAAATTTTTAAATACGTTTTTTATAGAATCAAAGTCGGACTGATAATGAAGCAAAAGAGATCTGTTTTCATGTTCATGGTAATATTGACTGCACACATATGTGACGGGTATGAAAAATTAAGTGATAATGCAAAAAATCTCTATTTTCATATTCTGTCCGAGGAGTTTTATTGTCTTTTGTTGCGGCAACGTGGAGTGAATTAAAAGTGGCAAGTATATAAAAATATCTTTATGGTCATGTCCTGTTTTGGTAACATACATGTAAACTAACGCATGTCTTCGTTTTTACGAAAATGTTTGGAAAATTGTCAGACACCCTGAGCTAGCCGGCAGATTAGCGGCGAGGACTTCTGACCGATCTTTTTCAATTACGTTTTGTCGGATTCTTTTCTTTCTCTCTCTCTCAAGTAAGTGGTCTACCTGTATTGGGCTTTTATCGTATTTTTTATACTATAGGTAAAGAAGATTGATTGGTTGATTAGTTAGAGTTTAACGTCGAATGAGCAATATTTCAGCTATATCAAGACGAGAACAAGTAATCAATTCAAAAAAAAAATTATAAGTAAAAGAAGAAAGAAACAAAGGTGGAAGGGACAACCGGGGCAACGAGTATTATTGCCACTGGAAAAGGGGAGAAATTGGTAGGGGTAGGAAATTTAGCCTTTTATACGACAACCAGTGCGTCTGCACTCTTTAGAGAAACATAGAAGGGGTCTTTATACTGCATGGAGCTTGGCGTTTCTCCATAGATTTTGGCAACAGTGGTTCGCAGTCAGGCTTTCCGTATTATGACCTGACTACCCCGCATAGACAGTGAATTCCCCTATCCACCAACTGGGGACGCGCCCGGCAGTTCTGTAGCCGAAGCCCCTGAAAACCGGTTCCGGGCCTCTTAGGAGGAATCATACTCCAAGCTCAGAGGATGTTGCGGGCCTATTTTTCAGCCGGGACCGCGCACGGCGGGGGAGAGAAGATAGAGAAAGTGGAGGTTTGGATACCCATAAACCGCTTTTGCTAGTACAGAGACGACGTCCGTTTGTCCAAAGTTCTTATTTTAGTCTTTCATTTGTGTTTTTCTTTGTGCACAGTAATTTTACTTGTCAGTTATTTAATGCGTTTCTAGTTATCTTTTCAAAAAATGGATGTTTTAATTGGAAATACGGACCAAGTCAAATGTGACAAGAACAAAATACCGAAGTTACTATGAATTTAGTTTTTCTGCATATTGTCATTTAAGATTTCTATATTAATGTTCCGTTATTG
This sequence comes from Modiolus philippinarum, assembly GCA_002080025.1. Taxonomy (NCBI): domain Eukaryota; kingdom Metazoa; phylum Mollusca; class Bivalvia; order Mytilida; family Modiolidae; genus Modiolus; species Modiolus philippinarum. Next base: position 87,722 of record MJUU01057081.1, on the reverse strand, counting down.
GAGGCAGAGACTGAAGAAAATGTGACGACTATGAAAAATCTCTATTTTCATATTTTGTTTTAAGAAAATAGAATAACACAAAAGTGACTGGTACAAAAAATCTCTTTGTATGCTCTTTTTGGGAAATACGGAATGTGATATTTACAAAGTATCCCAATTTTCATGTTCTCTTGGGTAAATGGAACTATGACAAATGTTTTGGGTACAAATGGAAATCATGTTCTATTTGGGAAATATGGACTTAAGTATATGTGTTAGGTATGAAAAACTTCCATTTCAATGTTGCTGTGAAAAATATAAACTCATGCAAATATAAAAAATGTCATATTTTGCATATAATGTTTTAGTTATATTGACATAAACATTATTGCCGGGATCATGAAATCCCCATTTGAGCTTACCATTTGAGTTAACCTACCATAGCTAATGTAAGCTTTTGCCATCAGTTTAAGTTGTAATCTGTGAGTCATTCGCTTTCCATCATTGGTGAATGAAAGGATATGGAGTTAATGCACATGAGACAAAGTCTCTACAAATGCATGGTAACAAACAAGCAAAGGAACAACGCTTTTATTGTTGTTGTTCATCTTGAAGTATCTTTTCAGAGACAAATGAGCCAATTGGAACCAAGCTTTTTCAAAAGTAGTGTCCGTGATGTTCGCACCTGATCCAAGCTGTGTGTTTTTCATATTAGACCATATAGGGACACTTTCAAAGATCAACAGTTAAAGAAACAATTCAAAACATTGCACCAAACTTGATATCAATAGTCTTTAGGTGGTCCCAATTACAAATAGCGTCCGTGATGTCTGATGTTTGGATTGCGGCATGAAGTAGACAAAGTTGAACATTGGTTCCGTTGACTCAAAAAATTAAAACTCTCTCAAACAAATTTGAGGAACTGCTAAGCCAATTCGAACCAAACTTGTCTGTAATGTCCATATCTAATACAATTTAGGAATATAGTTTGATATTGGACCCAATAGGATAACAGGAAAAAAATCCAATATGACAGGTACATAAGATCTCTACTTGTATGTTTTATGTTGCAATATGGACTGACAGAAATGTGACGGGTATGAATAGCCAAATACCACAATAAATGTGAAATTGTTTTCTCTAGATAGTCTTTTGACAACTTATTTTTCTTCAGTGCAGATAAAATAATGACTTTTGGAAAACCGGAAATCAAATGATGTATGAATTTTACATAGAAAATAACCAACAAGAATATATATTGAAAACTAGAACATATCTTAGGACATAGCGTTGCAATAAAGAGATTCTCTTTCGGTTTTTATCATAATTTTCTAACATTTAGATATTTAAGATTTCTCTACAAAATTTTCGTGGCATGTTTACCTTCAATTCAACAGCACAATTTTGGAATTCTGAAATAAATATGTTTTTTTGTACAGTTAAATTAATAAAACTTCTATAAAATTAAAAGTGACATTAATACCCAGTTCTGTGGAGAAGAAAAAGTGCTAACTATGCATTTTTTGTTCCATTGTATTTAAGAGACTTATGTAGGTGGTGATAATTATTGTTTTATCCACAAGAAATTGTCAACGACAATGTTGCAGCAGGTGCAATAGATTTTTTTGTTAATGAAAATGTAGCAATACTATATTAAAAAAAACAATACAGTAGAACTTCAATGGCTTGAACTGCAATAACTCGAACACCATGAATGCCTTTTTGTGGTCCCTTTGCTCAAGCTCAAACATAGTTCGACCTCGATATCTCGAATACCCTTTTTGCTCGAACTGTTTTCATCGGCCCCTTTGGTGTCACTGTCACTGTTAATTTATTTTCTGCATATGCACATTTCGACAACTTATGTCTCATCAGTGCAGATTAAACCAAAACAATTTGAAGTCCATTCTCCCAAAACGTGTAAAAGCTGACAGACAACAAATAACCAAAAAGGGTCTAAATAGAAAATCCAAAATTCAGCTAAGGACAGAGCTGTGCACGAGGGAGCTACTCCTTAGTTTTAAACAAAATTTTGTAAAATTTAGCTATTGCATATTTCAATAAAATCGGTTTTCAGGTCAGCACCGAATTACTGACTACTGGGTTGGTGAATACCCTCGGGTATGTTTCCAAAATTGTTTAAAGCCAATGAAAGATATTTCCATATTACAAACGTTCCTCTTCATATCATTGTATTATTGGAAGGATATTGTGGAGAAAAATTTTTTTTGAACGGTCAGTTACAGGTTTGAGTCCTTTCCCCGGCGTTCTCGCAGAAACCGCATGGATGGGCAACTGACATGAAAGTGTTTTGTTTATGAAGGGGTTTTGTTTTACAAGGCTCCAAAAGCTCTAACGTTACCATTTGAAAAAACAAAATGAAAATGTCTTCAAAAGTGTTCAAAAGTTTATAAAAAATTCAAAGCGGTTCTTAATTGTGTAATTGAATGTGTATTCTTTACGAGCAGTTCACACACACCAAATACATACTTGTATTTCTTCTTTTCTTTCTTTCATATTCGATCTAAGTTGGCAGAACTTGTGTCTGATCCTTTCTGCTGTAATATTTAGCAAATAAAATATGTTCAAAATAAAAAATCAAATCATTTGATATAACTTTTGGTCTTCTAACTATAGGAAGGTCACTTACAGGATTCAACATTTAATGTTACTCTCAATTCGGGTATCGCTAAATATAGTGACGGCTTACGAAACAGTGTAGGAGAAACAATCAGAATGACATTCGTTCCTGTAACTTTGATTTCAACAATCAATTGATAATATTAAACGAACACTATCTTATACACAATGATTAAACAATGAAAGGATATGGAGTAAATGCGACAGAGTCTCTACAAATACATGGTAAGACCAAGCAGTGGAACAAGATTTTATTGTTCTTCTTCATCTGGAAGTCACCATGAGGCCTTCAATAAAGAGCTTTCCAATGAGGAATGACACGACGTCTAATGAAAACTGTGTTGTACAAAGGTGTAGATTTCATTATTTTTCTGGGCAAGCCACCGACAGCGATTGTAACAATATTTTGCCAGTTAATTTCATATGTGTTGATAATCCCGCAACATTGAATGATAAGAAACATTGATGTTGTATTGTTCGACGCTTTGTCGTGTTTTTATTTCCATGCCTTGAGGCAGTTTCACGTCCTTGTTTTTATTATATTCTTCTCTCTTAACTTTTTGCTATGACTTTGGACTTTGATTTTTGTGATCATTGCTTCTCTTTTTCTTTCGGTATTCGACTGCCGTTGTTTAACTTTGTACTGTTTTAGGGTTATAGAAGTAATACATACCATGAATTTTTAATTTGTTTTGTCTGCAGGTAAGAAAATGACATTAACAAACCAGCCACCAAACAGATCTTTCAAAACCATAAATGCCTCGCTGACTGTGTGGCGGGTGCTGTATTCAAGGGAGGACAAGCGTGCCCTTCTGGAGCACTTAATGTCACTCTGTTTTTTTTAGAGTTCACACGGTAAGTGCTTTAATTTTCAATATTGTATTTGCTAGTGCCGGTACCAAGTCCGGCTGTCCCGAGTACTTATCGTTGTTTATGTTTGTCCTTTTTTATTTGTGTTTTGTCTTGTGCTGTTCCTTGGTACATTGTGACATGTAATTGTGCTTTTCGGCCATTGTAGGTGTTTCCTGTTATCTTTGGCCTGTCTACTGACTTTTATTTGTGTAGTCTTATGCTTTGTTCCTTCGGTATTCTACTGCAGTTGTTTTGTGATTGTATGTGTTTTCCTTTTCTTCTTATCCTCTTTATCAGTATTAGTCTGTAGGAAATATCGTAGAGCGTCCAGTACGGAAATTTTTATTCATTACGTAAAACAAAGTTTATATGTACAAAACGGGCATTAGATTACTGAAGGAACAACATAGACGTAAATTACAAACTCAAAAGTCCGACCGAAATATGGCGAAACGGAGAACTGGACGTATAAAGATGCCAGTGGAAATAATCATGAAATAAAAAAAACGTGTGAAAGTTACATGAAGATACAAGATACAACAGTTTAGGGTTTTGATCTTTGTGAGAATAAGGATACAACTTTCAGGTATTCATATTGATGTTAAAATAAGGGGGTGAGAAAATCTCTTGTCTTGTATTTCTATAACAGCACAAGTATTTCAGTTTTTAAACAATTTATATATACATGTATATGTAACATTACAAATTGGAATCCAGTAGGATCCAGAATCCTCCTAGTACAAACTGGACTTCTAATTTCTACTGGGACAAAAAAGAATTCTGTTTTGCACTGGATTTAATTGGAATTCCAACGTCAACTGGCCAAATTGGAGTTCTGATTTGTACTTGATTTAATCTAGCATGAATTGGGATATCCTAATTTATATTAGTAGGGTTCTGGATCCTATGAACTTAAATCAATAAAAACGGTGGTAAAAAGTAAAACATTATAAGACATATGTCCCTTCCACTGTTTTGGTGATCATTAAATTAAAAGCTACCTTTCTGATACTGATCTTATTAATTAAGAAGTTTTAAATTCGGAAGATCCTGTTCACACATTGCCATGTTAAAAAAAATCGTTAATTGGGAGATAACAATATAACAGCCACAGTTTGAAATTACTCAGGCAAATGCAATACTATGCGATGCCCTTGTCGTAAATCGGGATTTCCCTGCTCTACCAAGGACAGAGTTCCACCAATTGTCGCTATATTAGAATTATGTCATATGTGAATTTATTGTTTTCGTATTTAGTTTTTTTAAAATAAAAATGCTATGAAATACACACTTCTTATAACAAAATCATAATTTTTTTCATCTTTGAATGTCATTAATATCCAGAATTCTCCTGAAAAAAATGTCCAGTATTATTCTGGATCATCCTAGAAATTCAGTTGGATCAATCAGAATATTTCAGTTTCTGTAATTTCTATTCAGTTTTCACATTTCCAGAACGATGTGGAAGCATTTGTTCTCCTCTCTAGAGAGGAGAACAAATTTCGTGAAATTTCCCGCCAAATTTATTCTGAATACAATACTCGGTGTTTTTCATCCAATCATTAGAGAAACAGTTTCCACGACTTAAACACGTTAATTATGAAATTTCTCACATCTCATTAAATCAATTTTGAAGCATTTGCAAGCTCGGCAAGCCTCGCTTTCAAACATCTGCAAAATTTATTTAACTCGATGTGAGAAATTTCATAATCAACTTGTCCTCGTTATGGAAACTATATTTATCCTAGGAGAAATTGAAATTCCAATTTGTACTGGATTAGATTAAGGACGATGAAATAAATGGATAACAGGAAACACCTATAATGTCTAAAAATTAAAGTGAAGTCATCACTTTTGTCATATAGCTTAGATTTTAACCGTCCATCTTCGTCAATGTATGTAAAAAAA
>MJUU01057081.1:62249-79028 GCA_002080025.1 Modiolus philippinarum | reverse complement strand
CATTGTGCCCAAGTTTGGTTCCATTTGGCCCAAGCTGTTTCAGAGAAGAGAAGAAGATGTTTGAATGAAAAGTTTACGACAAATGGACCACTGACACAGTAATGGCAAGAAGATCACTTTGGCATAGTCATGCAGGTCAGATACATAGTTATGCAGGCATAAAAGCTCAGATGCTATTTTAATATTTATCTGGAAGAGACATTTGCATGGTTGGCAAGCAGACGTTACATCATGATACAATATACAACTATATACAATTATTATTAATTTGTGAAATAAGTATAGTTTACGAAAGTATTTTTGCAAAAAAATGTAAAAGTTTGTATAAAAACACTTTTTTGCTCTTGATTATGGAACAAATAATTATTTTTAATAAAGTGATAACAGGGAATTTCTCTTAAACTTGAAAGAGAAAAGTAAAATAAAGAAGATTTGAACACAGAATTCAAAGGGAAATAACTCATAACCATATGGCATTGAAAAAAATTTTTTTTTTGGTGAAAAAGAGTCAATAACTACAACACAGGCAGTTAGATTTTCTTCAAAATTTTAGAGTATGTAGATATGTAGTATGTAGACCTTGATATGCTGAACATTTTTGCAATTTACACTTCACCTCTATCTGTTACAGTTTTTGAAATAAAAAATAAAAAATGCATAAATTTTGAAAATTTTACGGAAAAAGGGCTGTAACTCTGAGACGGGTTTTCCGATTTTGTTCAAAATTGCAGGGCAGATAGATCTCGCCATTCTGAACAATTTTACTCCATGTCAGATTTTTGATATCTGCAACGGTCTTTGAGTTATTTGCCAAAACAGCAATTTACCCCTATGTTCTATTTTTAGTAACAGCAGCCATGTTGTTTGGTCCTCGAACTAACCGAACACTTTTTAAACTACATACCCTGGTGAAGACTCAGGCCAAGTTTGGATTAAATTGGCCCGGTGGTTTCAGAGGAGAAGATTTTTGAAAAAAAAATTTACGACGGACGCACGGACGGACGACGGACGCCAAGTGATGGCAAAAGCTCACCCTGGCATAGCCAGGTGAGCTAAAAAAAATGTAGATCTCCAGATGTGTTATGAAAAATTTGAGCCGGGGAAAAAACACACCGAAAGCTAATTACCTAACGCAAACTTAAGATGGAGTATAACCAAAGAGGAAGGTCACTTACGTCGAAAGAGAAATCAAAGTTTCAGCTTAAGAATATTCAATTGCTCAAAAACAAAAAAATTGGACACAAGTTATACTAAATTTTATATATCCTCTCCTTACAAAGTACATACATATAACTGACAGCATAGCATACAAACAAAAAGCATAAAATTAATATATTACAATGAAAATACTAAAATAAAGTTAACAAAATACATGACCAAGGAGGCTGACTTGCAATCAAAATCTTTTAGTTTGCTTTATATATTGCCGAACTTTTCCAAATACGAACGAATTATATTATCGTCATGGTCATCATTTCCAAAGAGGAGAGATTCAATATTTTTATCAATATCATCGAGACCCGCAAATAAGGTTATTCTTTGGTGAAAATACAAGGGACATTCAAGAAACTAGAGACTCAGACACTGAGCCTGAATCGCTCACCCGACAAAATGCTTACAGCAGGTGATTAAAGTGATGTTTAACCCGTAGGACCCTATGCTGAAATATGTTCTGTTTTGGCGGTCTCGTTTTTTATCAGATCAAAACAAAATAAGCTTGACTGAATTTGCTTTATTAATCTCAGCTCATGTGATGAAAAGATGTTCTGATATAGGGATACCATTTTAAAACAAGTTCCATGCTGGGAGCCCTTTTTTATGCCCCGCCATGAAGTGGAAGGGGCATATAGATTTACCCTTGTCCGTCCGTCCGTACGTACGTACGTGACGTACGTGCGTCCGTACGTCCCAATGTTAAGTTTTGCGTTTAGGTCCATATTTTGGTAACCTCTTGTAATATTTTAATATTATTACATCAGTATATGCACCTTGGTTAGTANTTTGTTAAATTTTGCTTTTAAGTCCATTTTTCAACAGCTACACATCATACAACAATGATGCTTCATCAAATTAATTGCCTTGATGAGTACTACCAAAATCATTGAGTATTAAGTGGCTTTGACCTATATTTTACGCTTGAGTGACTTTTGTTAAATTATGCGTTAAGGTCCATTTCTCATCAACTACACATCATACATCAATGATGTCTCATCAAATTAATCACCTTGATGAGTACTACCCAAATCATCAAGAACTAAGTGGCTTTGACCTATATTTTACGCTTGGGTGACTTTTGTTATATTTTGCGTTTAAGTCCATCTCTCAGCAAAAACACGATATCACTATGGTGTTGCATGAAATATATCACCTTAATGGGTGCTATCTAAACCAAGGACAATTTAGTGTCTTTGACCTACATTTTACGATTGAGTGACTTTCGGTAAATTTTGTGTTTTAAGTCCATTTCTTAACAACAACACAACATAACATTACAATTTTTTTCATGAAATGACTCATCTTAATGAAAACTACTAAATTCATTGACAATTCGTTGACTTTGACCTACATTTTACTTTTGACTTTGGTAAATTTTTGCATTAGGCCTATTTATTAGCAACTTGGTGGTTAATCAAATAAATCACCATAGCGAGTTCTGCATAATTCACTAAGGATGCTCATTTTGTTCCGATCCAATATTAAACATGGCCGCCAGCGCGGAACTTAGGTTTAACATTGGACCCTATGGGAAAAATCACATTTTCATCTCTTCCTCTGAAACCGCTGAAGCAAATTTAACAAAACTTTACAGTAATGATGTACTAGAGGTCCTTCACAAAGAATGCTCATTTTGTTCCGAACCGATAAAAACATGGCTGCCAGTGCGGAACTTAGGTTTAACATTGGACCCAATGGGAAAAAACGCAATCTTTTCCTCTGAAACCGCTGAAGCAAATTCAACAAAACTTTACAGGAATGATGTACTTCAGGTCGTCCACTAGGATTGCTCATTTTGTTCCGATCCGATAAAAACATGGCAGCCAGCACGGAACATAGTTTAACATTAGACCCTATGGGAAAATCACATTTTCATCTTCTGCTCTGAAACAGCTAAAGCAAATTCAACCAAGCTTTACAGGAATGGTGTACTAAAGGTCCTTTGCAAAGATTGCTCATTTCGTTCCGATCCGTAAAAAAACATGACCGCCAGCCCGGAACATAATTTAACATTGGCACCGTATGGGAAAATCACGTTTTCATCTCCTGCTTTGAAACAGCTGAAACAAATTCAACAAAATTTACAGGAATGATTTACTAAATGTCCTTCACTAAGATAGCTCATTTCGTTCCGATCCGATAAAAAAACATGGCCGCCAACACAGAGCATGGTTTAACATTGGACCCTATGGGAAAATCTTATTTCATCTACTCCTCTGAAACAGGTGAAACAAATTCAACGAAACTTTACAGGAATGATTAACTAAAGGTCCTTTATAAAGCTTGCTCATTCTGTTCCGATCTGATAAAAACGTGGCCGCCAGCACGGAACAAAGTTTAACATTGGACCCTATTGGAAAATAACATTTCATCTTCTCCTCTGAAATGGCTGAAGCAAATTCAACCAAACTTTACAGGAATAATGAATGGAAATTCCTTAACAAAGATAGCTCATTTCGTTCCGATCTGAAAAAAAACATGGCTGCCACCATGGAATAAAGTTTAACATTGGACCATATGGAAAAGATCGCTCATTTTGCTCTTATTTGACAAAAACATGGTGGCCAGCACAGAATGTATGTTTTACTTTACATTGGACTTTATGGGAAAAATCACATCTTCATCATCTTTTCTGAAACTGTTGAAGCAAANTGTATTCGAAAGATGAGTAGAAGGTCCTTTGCAAAGTTTACTCATTTCAATAGGACAAAAAACACAGGTGCTAATAGAGAACATAGCTAAACATTAGACCTCCATTGGTAAAAAAACATCATTTTTGGTCATGCATGGCAGAGAAGTATTTTGTCAGGTGATCGATACAGGCTCAGTCTCTGAGCCTCTAGTTTTTTCTTTATTTTCGTGCAGTTTCGACTATCAGATAGAGATATGAAAAAGAAAGGAAATGGGGTAAATGCCAAGGAGACAATATCCCATCTCCAGGTTAAAACGACCCAAAAAAGCATCTAGGGGTCACCGTACAGTCTTCAATATTGAGGAACCTCACACCATATAACAAGCCCTAAATAGCCCCTAAAATTTTATAAGAAGACAAAGACAAGCCAATGACCAATATATTCATGACTTGGGAAAGGCGCAAAAATTGCGATGGGTTAAACTAGTTTTCTTGGATCCAAACCCTCCCCTATAAGTAGTGAATGGCTGAAAAACAAATACACAAAAAGACTCACAGTAAAAATCAAACTAGAAAAAAGGTCACGCTTATCAAGACGAGTACCTTTACAATCAAGTACATAAAACATGAAGACAATACACACTGGTACTGTCCTGACAAATGCTCGCAGTTACTGACTGCTAGCTAAGGACATAATTTCCGTTGACTAAATATGGTATCAAGCCTTCTTACATATGAAACTTCAAACGAAATACTTCTAAATAGATTTCATATTACAACATCATTATGAAATAAGAACATGATATTGTGCAATGCCAAATACTGCCAATATGAAAAATTGTTTTAATTAAGTTATTGTGTAAAGCATTTAGGAGCTGATCAATATCTTTGCCAACAAAAACCAGAAGCAAAAATTTAACAAAAATGCTGTATTTATATACGTTATGAATAAGTTTGTTCAACGGATTCATAAGTTTGGAAGGACAATTTTTGAATTTATGCGCTTTGTAATGATATTTCCATAGAAGTTTGGATGTGAAATGCCCTGTTGTATAAGAGACTTGCATGTAGAACCAAATTTTAATGATAATTCAATGTATCTATAATAAAATTTTGATAACGTTTTTATCAATTTGTGATATCTAAAACCTTGATGTAGAAGTTTTACAGTTAGACAAAGATTTTGTTGGTGATTAAACATAAAGCCATACCATACAGCGATTGTTGCAGTATAAGTACTACACATGTTACAAATTTGATCTTTTTATTACCGTTCCTTTGCCATCACACGACCATGTTTATTTGAAGAGATTACAGGTATACAAATTTACGAGGGAGACAATTTTTTTTAAAGTACTGCAAACTTGAATACAAGAATCGTTAAAACTCAGAGGTGAGAAAAAAGATCCAATCAACCCATAATATATATCAACCATAAATAAAGTTTAACATATTTAAATTTATTTTTGTTTTAAACTAAGGGGTATCTCTGTCTTGCTCATTAAAATTATTGCAGTTGGAGTTGACATATGTTTTATGGTCTCATGTTCATTTACTCCATATCCTTTCGTAAAATATTTAATACAGGAGTTTGTCTTTTATTGCAGTGTGGAGTTGGTAAAACAATTCCCCGTGGTAGAGATGTATGCTCTTTATTTTTCTTAGATATGGTGTACTTGTACATGAGATAATATCTCATGTGTACACTTTGTTAATTATTATTATCTAAATTTATGTAAATTCTAAAACCGAAGGATTAACTCCCTCCATCGTAGTTTTGTCCTTAGCTATATTTGATATTACTGATTATTCGGATTTCGTTTGGTTTTATGCATTGTAAACATTTTTGGAAATTATGGATTTCCTTTGTTTGGGTTCTAGTGCTTCTGATGAGGAATAAATTTCCGTATTGGCCATACAGCTCATTAAAATTATTGCAGTTGGAGTTGACATATGTGTTATGGTCTCATGTTCATTTACTCCATATCCTTTCGTAAAATATTGCATAGCCCTGTCCTTAGCTGATTGTGGCTTTACTATTCAGATCCTACTGGTATTTTGTTCTAGAACAACTCTTTTAATGGTGTTTTCCACCGAGGCCTTCAAAAACTAGCTTTGCTAATACATTATATTAAGTTCCAGACAGCCCCCCCCCTAAGCATCGGTTAAAGCAATGCTACATCCATGTTGTTTTTTACCCATTAAAGCGGGATCTTCAACCAACATAAAATTAACGGGCAAAGTGTTCTTATAGTTTCATCCGTTGGCCATTGCCCGACTGAAAGACTCATGGATGACAATTTCAATATAAAAACAACCATAGGGCACTATTGACTTATTTGCAAGAAAGCTTGGCATTATAAAACTGAGAGATATGGAATGGTCAGAATAACATTTGGAAATTACAAAAAATGATAATAAAAAATCTCAAACTTTTACAGCATGATAGTATATCCATATGACATATTCTCTCAAGAACAAGTACATCATCGTATGTTAATCATGTGTTAATTTTGCAAAAAAAAATGACAAGTTCACTTCAAATGAGAAACAATAAAATGCCATTTGTCACTTCATGCAGTTTAAAGTTGAATTGAGGAGGAGAAAGAGTGAACTATTAAATATAATTTAATTATATTTTTTTCAAAAAGAAAAAAATGCAAATTGTAAGAGAGCGCTCATTTCTTATGATGAAATTTGGACTGTTTAGAAGATTGTTTTATTTGGTTCTTTATCTTGTTTACAAAACGTAGCAAGTTAGTATCCAAAGTGCATGACTGTTAAAAGAAAATATTATTTAACTCTTTAATTAATTGATTTTACTTGTGAAAATACAATGGTAATGTCTTACAGATTCTACATCATAGGAGATGGTATTGAATTAGGAAGACATAACAGTGTTGGTTTCAAAGAACTAAAATTCACTCTCAATCTTTAATAAAGAACTTGAACTCCCCCGAAGCATCATTAAGGTGAGGTTACTGTAAAATATTATGAAAATCAAATTAGAAACAACTATGCTATCTTCAGCGCTTACAAAGTGTCCGGACGCATGTGCATTTTGTCGATCTTAAAAATTAAAGAGCGGCATAACTCCTTAAAAATATTCAGAATTGTTTTTAAAAATCCTTTCAGTTATCATAGATCGTAAGCCACCGTATTACAATTATCCCAAATCAAATGAGAAATTTTGCTTACACTTGGACACTTGCAAGAACAGGCGCCTGGCATTACCATGTCTTCGATTCGCGTTGCAGAGAATGTTTATGAAAATATGAGTGGCAGACGGATATGAATTTATTTTGTCTATAAAAATCTGCAGACTTAAGATTTCGGATTTCGGAGAAGCGGATATACATGGTTAGGTAAAGATCGAAGGTGTTATAGGACGAAGGGGAATTGTATTTAGTAGGTAGATGCGCCTTGGTTAGTTAAGAGATTCATGATGAATGTAAGGTCACACTGACGTCTATTTCATTCACGACTGACTCGGGTTCAATACTAAAAGGCCAGATCTAAAATATTAGAGATGACAATGACAGAATTTCACAGTTAATTATCACTTATTTCACTTTGAAATTTCAATCTTTCGACGACCTATATAAAATAATAAAAGTTGTTTAAACAATCACGAAGAACATAATAAATTCTGAATATTTTAAAATCCTTTAACTTACTTTAGCTATCTAATTAACTACATTTTGCATGAGTGATCATCAAAGTTAATTTTGTACCTGTCGACAACCATCACGTTTTTAAACTACCCAGTAACTTAAAAATAAAGATCCACAAAAGACTGTATACAAAAGTAATTTGAAACTTCTTTACCTATGTATCATGAGCATTTGTATATTTTTACGATTCGAAATACAGTACATACTCGTGTATTAACTACCCATGGTGCAATGAACCCAAAGTTTTAAGTTAACTGGTAAATAAGAAAAAAATCTGTTGCATTGAACAAATGAATACACTTACGTTAAAAAGAAATATATTTTCATTCTTACGCTATATTATTTGTGTAAATCTTTTCTTGATGTTTTGTTTGTTTAATACCTGGCAACAACGAAATTCTATAAGTTGTGATTTATTCTTTTCATTGGTTACGATTTTACAACAGGAAACGAGATATACAACAGAGACGCTTTCCCTTTCAGTGCATCCGATCTACATTCTTAGTGACTTCCTAACACATATCCCAGCGCACCCGGTCTACCTTCTCAGTGACTTCTATGGAAATGTCCATGTTGATTCCCGGAGTTGCTAAATTATACTGAAACTGATATGAAACTTGAATGTTGGCATGCTACTCTCTCTCTCTCTTGTGTTACAACACTTGCAAACAATTTACCGACAGACAAATTTGAACAAACTTGAAAGAACTTTGAATGAATAGTACTAGCCGAGGAAAAAAAACCCATCGACTGTCCAAAGAACGCCTGTAATTCTCCAAAAACCTAAAAAAATACGCACAAAACATTCGTCGTAGCTGCAGATATTTTGTCTTAAATAAGATTGTGTATAATTTGCTATATTTTCCCTGCTACTAGTGGTACATTTAATAATTATCAGAGATCAAATAAAAATATTTTCCATAGACCTTAATGATAAATTCACGAAAGGCAACGTGGGAATGATGGACGAATGATTTACGCAACCAACAAGCCAATGAAAAAAAAACACCAACTGCATTGCCAGTGGATTACTTTTTTTGCATACAGGGTGTTTGTTTTGTTGGCCAATGGGCAAACAGAGTATTGATGTAAACACATTAATACTCTGTTTGCCCATTGGCCAACCAAACAAACAAGCACCCTGTATGCAAAAAAAGTTTGATAAAATAACAAAATACCGAAGTTACAGTGCATTTAATTTCTGCACATGGCCATTTCGACATCTGTTGTCTCTTCAGTGCAGATTAAATCAAAACAAATCGAAATATGTGTTAAACTGATCGAGAACAAATTACCAATATGATCCAAATAGAAAAGCCAAAATCAGCTATGCAAAAGGGAAATACCCTTAGTCCTGAACAAATGTTTCTTGAATTGAGATATTGCAAGGTTCCAAATAAAATCGGCTTTCGGGCAAGAACAGAAGTACTGGCTACTGGGTTGGTGAATACCATCGGGGACAAAAAGTCCACCAGCAGAAAGTAAAATTTGTAGAATCAATATTCACATACCGTTTATTTTAATTCAAATTAAATAAGGCAAAAACTTATTGATGATATTTTATTTGGTTAATTACATAAATAATATTCTTACAAAACCTATTTACCTATATTAAGTTCTTATCTACGTGTTGGTTAATCGATAAACCCTAAGGGATAATAAACGAAAAATCAGTTGTTCACTTTCTCGGTTTATTCCCTGTTTTCGACTCCGATTTTCTGAATAAAATAACATAGCAGGGTACTGGAAAACTTCTTTACCCTTTGTTGTCAAATTTTGGTAATTCATGACCCGTCGCACAAAAAAGCATTCCATTGATGTATGGATGCTAATATTCCACGTTTATTTTGAAAAAAGGTTTTTGGATAAAAGTCGCGGCAAACTTCGTTGTGGGTTCTGTAAAAGCATTCTTTATTATCTTGTTGACCTCTCTGGCATATATGTCTCCCAGATGACAACAGATGTTTCCCTCTCAGCTGTTTTTCCCCTACTGGATTTGACTTTACTACTGGATTTGACTTTACTACTGGATTTGACTTTACTACCAGAATTGACATTTTCAATACGGCGGGTCTTACTTTAAGAAACTTGAGATGCTGGTGCGCTTGATCTCTCTCTCATGGTCCATGTTGTTCATCTATCTATGTTTGTCTTCAATTTTATTTTCTGTGCTGTACATATGTGATGATATTGTGTCTTAGTGGTTCCGATGTTGCCATAGTCCTTTGATCATCCGTTTTTGGACGAACGGTTTTGTTCTCACTCACTTTTTCAAATCCACCAAAATAAAAGTGCAATGATCTGTGCGCTTCCTAAATTTTACGTCATCATCATCATCCGTCTGTAGGACCATTTATAATCACCTTAAGAACAGCTTACCCAAAGAAAGCGTCTAATCACTTTTAGAACTGTTCCAGGCATACAAAGAGAAGGGATGAAGTTGTTCTTCTAATACATTGGCAAACAAATACCGAAGCAAGAACTAGGAAAGTGGGAATTCTAAAATCATAAATCCAAAATCACGGCAATTCACATCCAACACGAAGTAAGACAATAAGACAAAGACAAAACAAACAAACAAAAATGAACAAGAACGCTACATAACTAAAGCACTAGCAGTGTGAACCCTACCGAAACTAAGGTATCATCAGGTGCTCCGGAAGGGTAAGCATGATATGATCCATGCGTGTCACCCGTCACGCTGCCACTGAAAAGTCCGGTTTTGTCACAGTGGTATTATTTAGTCCGGTAATAAACTCTGGATTTACTCAATGATATCTATTCTCATTTATGAAATAGAAACACTGTAACGATCCGTCAAATGGTAGTGACGACCGTAACCGTGACTGAACTTATATGAACTTTATGTTCGAAGCTAAATATTTGGCCAAAGGCTATATATGTTCCCAACACTGCAGTTTGACAGCCCATTTACACTATTATATTGTCGATCTGTATAAGTTTTTACATGAACAATGTTGTAATAAATTTTTTTAAAAAAGCCAAATGTTCACGTACACGTGAATTTCGGAGTCATTTGTCTGTTTTCTTTCTCAAGTAATTAGATTGAGGGAAAATCCGAATGTGCTTTAAGATTTGCAACTAAAAATTATATTTCATTTATAATTTTTTTCTCGAAATACGTTCTCAATTTTTAAGAATTCATGTAATTTTCAAAATACCTTCAGATGTAGAGTGATGAAATCCAGACTGATATGGATGCAAGAAATGCCATTTAAATCAAGAAAAATACAATGGCATGTTTTCAAAGAATTAGTAAGTACATTTACTTGTTTATATGGTATGATGTCAGTATAAAATCAGAATTTGTGAATTAAGCAGACTTAGACTTCTCCTACACTTTAAAACTTACACGCTACAAACATTTTAATTATGCATAATTATGTTTTTTTAGATAAAGAAATATTATCAATAGAATATAGATTCCAAAATGTATCTAGTTGAGATACAACATTTCTCAACTTGAGATATTAATTTTTTAAATTTTAAACACGAGGCTTGCCGAACGTTTTACATATGTTGAAGTTTAGTTATTGAGAGTTTAGAAATGAAGTATCTCACGAGATACAGGTGAGGAATTTGATTTGAGGAAGATACTTGACAAAATAAGCGCTCTTTTTCTTTTCATCCATATGGCATGCCAAAGTGGACAAAATACCTGATTTATTCATTAAAGCAATAACTTATTAATTTTAAAATGAACTCTTAATATTTAGAATTCATTTATTAACATTGATAATGGAAAAGGAATAATTAATATTCATAATTGAAATGTTGACATTAATAAATGAAATTTTGATATCAATAATTGAATTATAGATATCTATAAATAATTTATTAATATTAATAAATAAATCATTAATAATTATAAATGAATCGTTAATGTTAAGACTTAAGCAAGAATTATGAATATCAATTTATCAGTTAATATTTATGTTTGATTTTAAGTTCACCTGACCCAAAGGGTCAGTGTGAGCTATTGCTATCACTTGGCGTCCGTCGTCTGTCCATCCATCCGTTAACTTTTCACATCTGAAACCACTGAAGCAAATTCAACCAAACATTACAGGAATGATGTATGGAAGGTACTTTACAAAGACTTTCGTTCCGATCTGATAATTGTTTTCAGCGCGGAACTTAAGTTTAACATTTAACCCTATGGGAAACATCACATTTTCATCTTCTCTTCTGAAACGGCTAAAACAAATTTAACAAAACGTCACAGGAATGATGCACTGAAGGTCCTTAACAAAGATTGCTCATTTTGTTCCAATTTGATAAAAACGTGGCTGCCAGCACGGAACATAGTTTAACATTGGACCCTATGGAAAAATCACATTTTCATCTTCTCTGAAACTACTGAAGGAAATTCAACAAAAGTTTACAGAATTGATGAACGGAAGGTCCTATACAAATATGGCTCATTTCGTTCCGAGCAGATAAAAACATGGCCGCCAGCGCGGGACTTAGGTTAACATTGGACCCTATAAGAAAAATCACATTTTTATCTTCTCATCTGAAACGGCTAAAGCAAATTCAACCAAACTTTACAGGAATGATGTATGCAAGGTCCTTAACAAAGATTGCCCATTTTGTTCCAATCCGATAAAAAACATGACCAGCAGCATGGAACATAGTTAAACATAATACCCTAAGGGAAAATCACCTTTTATTTTCTTCTCTGAAACTACTGAAGCAAATTCAACCATACTTTACAATGATCATGTACTTGTCCTTGTCTTCTTACAAAATTTTAGTTTCTTGATATTTGGGTTATTGGATGTGGTTTGTTTCCATTGATTTATTCACTTTTTTACCTTTTTGGGGCCATTTAGGGCTTGCTATATGGTGTGAGATTCCTCACTGTGTTGAAGACCGTACGTTGACCCCTAGATGCTTAGTTTTGGGTCGTTTTAACCTGGATATGGGATGTTGTCTCCTTGACATTTACCCCATTTCCTTTCTTTTTCATATATAAAGGTCCTTTACAAAGATTGCTGCTTTCGTCCGATCCGATAAAAAACATGGCCGCCAGCACGTTACATAGTTTAACATTGGACCCTTTGGGAAAATCGCACTGAAGCAAAATCAACCAAACTTTACAGGAATGATGTACTAAAGGTACTTTACAAAGATTGCTAATTTTGTTCCAATCAGACAAACAACATGACCCCAAGCGTGGAACTTAGGTTTAACATTGGACCCTATCAGAAAAATCTCATTTTCATCTTCTCCTCTGAAACAGTTGAAGCAAATTCAAGCAAACTTTACAGGAATGATGTATGGAAGGGTCCTTAACAAAGATTGCTTATTTTGTTACAATTTGATGAAAACACGAAACATACTTTAACATTGGACCCTATGGGAACATTACATTTTCATATTCTCCTCGTAAACCTCTGAAGCAAATTCAACCAAACTTTATAGGAATGATATGTGGAAGGTACTTTACAAAAATTGCTCATTTCATTTCGATCCGACAAAAACATGGCCTCCAGTGCAGGACATAATTTTAAATTGGAGCCCGGTATGAGAAAACCACCCTTTTCATCATCTTCTCTGAAATTCAAGCAAATTTAACTAAATGTATAGAAGGTCCTTTGCAAAAATTTTCAATAGGATCAGACAGAAAACGCAGGTATTAATGGAGATCATAGCTAAACATTAGACCCCAATGGTAAAAAACATCATTTTTGGTCATGCATGGCACAGAAGCATTTTGTCAGGTGAGCCATACAGGCTCAGTTTTTGAGCCTCTAGTTTAATATTTATAAATGAATTGTTACTTTTCATAATTCTCCTCTTTATAAATATTTATAATTGAATTATGAATATTAATATATGAAGTACAAATATTCATAAACGAAAAATAAATAAAAATAAATGACTTATAAATATTAACAATTGAATTAGGAATCTATATAAACAAATTGTAATTATTAACAAATGAAGCCAAAGTGGATGTTAACAATTATTTATAGATATCAAAAATTAATTGTTAATATTAAATAAATTTGCATTGCAAGCAATAGCCGATGTTACCCCTAGACAACAAATTCGACGATTCCATCACATTCGTAGTCTCAAATTCTACATACAAATCAATTTACGTCGAAATCGGACAGATGTGTGATTTTTACGTATTTTGATAGCCATCTTTAAAATGGTAGACATTGGAAAAATTTTTCCGCCATAAATTCCACCCTCTAATCTTACTAAACATTGATATAAAATATGAACAAATCGCGGAAAACAGTTCCTGGGATATTGAATCCTTATTTTAAACTCACAGTATACAACTTCAGATGGTGGACCAACTTTGTGCTTAGAAATTATTTGGTTCTGACACTTATAATAATCGCTCGGATAAGAATTACTGAAATAATAATTATAAAAATAACTAGATTTGCAATTGCAAACAATAGCCGATGTCACCCAGACAATCCTTGATTCCATCTCCTTCACAGCCTCAAAATCTTCCTAAAATCAATTTTCATAGAAATCGTTGAAATTTTTAGTATTTCGGCGGCCATCTTGTAAATGGCAGCCATTTTGATTTTTTTCCCACATAAATTCCTTCCTCTCATCTTACGGAGGTTTTAAACAAAGTATGAACGAATTGTGCAAAGCAGTTCCCAAGATATTAAATCCCCAATTTTTGAACGTAAATTGGTTCCCATCTTGGAAATGGCGGCCACTTTGAAAATTTTAAGCGCACAACATATAACTTCAGATGGTTGTCCAACCTTTTGTCAAGTTTGAAATCATTTCCTTCAACCATTTCAAAATAATCGCTCGGACAAAAAATATTGCTAGAAGAATAATCAGAAGAAATATAGAGTAACAACATGTCAACTAGATGTTGTCTGAGGTGACATAAAAATAATAATCAGAAGAAACGTAGAATATCAACATCTCACACCGACTACGTCTGGGGTGAAATTACAATTAATTGTGAATATTAATTGTTAATATAATTCAATTGTTAATATCTTTATTCATTTTTAAATAAGCATTTCATAGTTCTACTTAAATTGTTAATATTAATATATGAATTCTTATTATTGATAAATGAATTCTTGATATTAATATTTGAATTCTTATGTTTATGAACAAATTCTTAATATTAATAAACGAATGATTAATATCTATATGAAGCCATATCTCCTGCAATTGTTATTGTTTTTATTCCTATCATTTATGTATTTATTTTTTTTCAAGCTAAAATTGGTAACACTTTCTTAAATTCTTATCAACGGTGTAAATGACTATAAGATATGCAATATATTGAAAAAAATGACCTTGAAATAAGACCTGCAAAACATCAGGGACTCAACCATAAATCATAGATGTGCACTTAAGATAGATCGACACTAATACACGGCTCATTCGATTGGCGCATTCACGAAAGACAAGTCGGATGACTGGATTTTCAAGCCGGAATATTCTTTATTTGCCTTTTCATTGTGACGTCATAATAGATTGACACACACTTTCCCGCGAATTAGCTCCCTTTTACCAACAATATTGTCTGTTTCGTAAACTATATAAAATATTTCTCTTAATCAAACGGTGACATATGGATTTTATCAGCTCAACTTATAGCTGAAATGTGCACCTCTGAAATATCAAAAAAAAATTAAAAACTCTATCTGATGTTTATTTCATATGAAAGCAAAACAATAAGCATGTTCTCACAGTTCCCTAAATATTCTTTATAAATATTGCTGAAAAATACTTAATTTGGCATGATTTTCAAAGCTTGATTACAGGACAAGATGATCGGCAACATATCATTTTCATTTTTTGAATAAAAAGGCTAAAAACTACAAAATATCTTAAAATAAAAAAGTCTGTCTGATATTTTATTAGGCTCGAACTACCTTAACATATATATTGATAACTGTTTCTGGTAAATCGAATAAAAATGTAACAGAAAACCTTTTTGAACTGCCTAAAATATGCAAACGTTTTTTACGTGTTACAGTAAAATATAATGTAGAACGGTTTATTAACATTTTGTCGCAGTTTACTTGTTTATATTTTTTATTGATTCGGGATTTTTTTTTGTAGGTATGGACAGGATTTGTACTAGCATGCATCGTCTTACTATTATTTTGCTCTGTTGTGTTCAAATACAAAAATCCCCAACCAGCAAGTGCTGATTGGAACTTCTCGGTTCCCTTATCAAAAAGGAACGTCACGAATTTTTTATCAGAAAGGAACACCAGCTTTTTCTTGACAAAGCGAAGATTTGTGCAGTCTGTTGAATGTAAAAGAATGTTCAATAATGATAGTATTGAGATAAAAATTGCAGAATTGCTTGAAAATAGACATCTTAATAATATTAGTTCAGATGTGTATTTGAATTTAACAAACAACTGTCAAAAGTTCATACAGGAAAGATTATATATCACAAATGAGCTGTCAGATGAAGAACTTAATTTTCCAATAGCTTATAGCATCATGGTTTATAAAGATGTCTTTCAAACTGAGCGGTTGTTGCGTAACATTTATAGACCGCAGAATGTTTACTGTATTCATGCCGATACAAAGATGTCCGAAGTTGACAAAAATGCATTAAAAGCAATAACATCCTGCTTTGATAATGTATTTCTATCATCAAAGTCATATAATGTTACATGGGGAGAGATGACAATTCTACAAGCAGACCTTGCATGTATGAAGGATTTACTGAAGTGGAAATGGAAATATTTCATCAATTTAACGGGTCAAGAATTTCCATTGAAAACGAATTTAGAACTTGTAAAGATTTTGAAAGCGTACAACGGGGCTAACGATTTGAAAGTATCAAGAAAGTATGTTATATAGCCTGCATGTTATTATTTTTTTTCTATCTGCTGCGACGAAGACGCACACAATTAAAGCTTTCCGCCAATGAGGAACATAGTCGTTCATTAAACACATTCAAAGATATTCTATGAAGCTATTCGTCCAATTTGAAGCGACCTGGTAGGTTCTTATTTTACTCAAGATGACTGCCAGCGGACAATATGGAAAAGACATAAGTTGTCGAAATGCCCATATGTAGAAACTAGATTTAATGTAACTTCGGTATTTTTGTTTTTCACTTCACATACTTTGAACGCTTGAAAAAAACATACTCAACGATCTTTCTCAGAAACAACTGTTAGAACTAATCACAATGGTTTTAGATGGCATTCCTAGAAGGTAACTTACAGTCCCGTAAATCACCCAAGATGGCCCAGCGGGGGG